>JASCZW010007147.1:0-73143 GCA_034211315.2 Aedes japonicus | reverse complement strand
CGGAATACTGTAAAAAATCACCGAAATCCTGTAAATCGGATTACCGAACGTTCAGCTGTTGAAAGTTCGGTAAAAAATTACCGAATACTGTAATTTTTTCTAAGTGTGTAATGTACCTTATATCAGGTATTCAGCCGGATATATGCTTTTCGTTGACGTACCTAGCTCGTTTCCAGGAGACCACAACACAGGGGCAATGGCATGCTTGAAAAGAGTCATGCGTTACCTGAGTGGTACAATAAACGTTGGACTAATCTACAGTAAACATAAAGATGATCCTGCTCTCAGCTGTTACATTAATGCCGATTGGGCCACCGATCTAGTGGATCGGAAGTCAACTACTGGCTTCCTCATCAAGGCCCTCCAGCTGTAAATATGTAGCAACCTGCGATGCCGCAAAGGAAGTTTTGTGTTTCCTGAAGGTTATGGGTGATTTGAGTCTTCAAGTACAGCTTCCAGTGACGGTGCTTGACGATAATTCTGGGTGCATCAGCGTTTCGGAGAATCCTGATAAACGTCGATCGAAGCATTATGATGTTCGATATCATTTTCTACGAGAGAAGTTTAGAGCGAAGATTTTGAAGCTAGAGAGAATCCCGTCACACATTAGCAGACACATTAACTAAAGCCTTAGGCAAGATATAATTCGTACAACATCGATAGAGATTAGGATTGGTTGACTTGAGAAGAGGTGTAGAGAGTTCTATCTTGTAAAATGATTTTGAGCAAGTCATCATACCTTGGTTGCATTTTCTTGGTGTCGCATTGACATTTCTTTACCTAAATATATGTATATGTACGTTGTTTCAATGTGAAGTCCGTAAATAAAAATTTCGATTTTTAATAAAACTTTATTCGCGTATTTATTCGTAGTATCGCGTCGTATTATTATCCCAAAATTCCGGAATTGATTCCTGAATTACCACAAAAATTACTCCAGTTTAAGTGACATGTCATGTAATCTGGGGCTGTCACTTTTCCTTGCGAAATAATATTCCGTTCGATTATTCCGCAAGGAAAAGTGACAGCCCCAGATGGGCAGCCATGGGCAGGCGTTACTAACGTTAGGAAGTTATCTCCTTTTCAGCTGCATACGAAGTAATTAATTACGACAGTAAGAGCATTACTTTGTCCTATCCTATAATGCCCATTATTTTTGAAGCCTAGTTTGAAGCTGGCAAGTAAAGACCTGAAGTACTTTTTGCAATTTCTACCGCAGTAGTTTTGAAAACTGCTCTAGTATGGTTGAAATATCAGATTTCATTGCGGAATAATCGAACGGAATATTATTACGCCAGGCAAAGTGACAGCCCCATTCAGATTACATGGGCAGGCGTTACTAACGATATGAAACGGTCCGTAGTTTGCCCTCCTTTTCAGCAGCATACAAGGTAAGTAATTACGACAGTAAAAGCATTTCTTGACAATTCCTTTACAAATGAACACTACTTTGAGCTGCAAACCAGCCATACGGCTAGTATGCAGCTCAAAAGTAGTGTGTGTTAATGTAGGATTAAAGGGTGTTTCGATCAAAATTTGGTCGACTTAAACATGACGCATTTGCTTTCATCGTGCATTTTGCACACCCCTCATTTTGAAGATGTGTGCGTGTAGCATCATGTCACTATTTTGATTTTGAGATTAGCACTTCAATTATCAAAATGTCGTCGAAGGAGGAGAAGCATTGCATCAAAATTTTGCACGTGCATGGCGAAAATCCAAACTACTCTCACGCCAAGCTGGCGGAATTGTTGAATGTGGCCAAATCAACTGTTACCAACGTAATAAAAGTGTTCGGTGAACGTTTGTCGACAGCCAGGAAAGCTGGATCGGGGGGAAATCTGAAGCCGGAGGCCAAGTGACGACCAAAAGAGTTGCACGCTGTTTCGAGCGGAACCCCAACCTCTCCGTCCGAGATGTCGCAAAGAAGCTGGGAGTGGCGCCTTTAACCGTAGATAGAGCTTAAAAACGAGCTGGACTGTAGACTTACAAGAAAGTGGTGACTCCAAATCGCGAAGATAAACAAAACACGTCGGCCAAAGCACGATTGCGAAAGTTGTACACGACGATGCTGACGAAGTTTGATTGCGTGGTACAGGACGATGAAACTTACGTCAGGGAGACTTTAAACAGCTTCCTAGACAGGAGTTTTATACGGCAACCGGACGGGGAAAGGTGGCAGATATTTTCAAGCACATTAAACTGTCATAGTTTGCGAAGAAATATCTGGTGTGGCAGGCCATCTGTACCTGTGACTTGAAGAGCAACGTTTACATTGCGACCGGAACCGTCAACCAGGAAATTTATCTGAGCGAGTGCCTACAAAAAAAAACGTCTACTGCCTTTTCTGAAGCGACACAATTGTCCCGTTCTATTTTGGCCGGATCTTGCCATTACGGAGAAAACGCCATGGAGTGGTATGCTTCCAACAACGTTCAAGTGGTGCCCAAGGACAAGAACCCTCCCAACACGCCAGAGCTCCGCCCAATCGAACAATATTGGGCCATCGTCAAGCGGAACCTTAAGAAGACTCAAGAAGCTGTTGTGAGCGAGAAACAGTTCAAGGCAAACTGGCGTTCTGCGGCGAATAAAATGGACAAGGAGTACTTCTCTGTATTCGATAATCTGTACTTGAACAGGAATTTGACTTAAACGAAACTTTGATCGCCGGCACACTGTTCGACCAAATTTTGATCGGTACAAGAAGGTAAAGCGATTGAGAACTGAATGCAATTTCTCCTGGTTATTCTTTATTAATTCTGGCAACATTGAAAAATTGACAGTTTGACGTTCAAAATTAAAACATAGTTCGGAAAATGTATTACTGTATTCTGCTCATCAAACGGACACAGTGCACATGTTTGATTCCAAATTTGATTGATCGAAAACACCCTTTAGTAAAGGTAGAAGCCGATTGAAAACCGAAATGCAATTTTTCGGTATAAAAGTGTTCGCAGATTCCTGGGAATAGAATAGCGTACTGGCCACAAAACAGCCAAATCAAGCCATTGAAATGGTCAATTAATACCAGAGAAGCATATCTATAATAATACCTTGAGAACTGGCGCACTAAAACAATACAAACTTTCGAAGTTTGAATTAATTTTTTACAGTTACGTTTTAACTCAAATTTATTTCAACTCTAACGTAATAATCGATAATACATGACAATACGAGAAAACACTTACAACAAAACACCTACTTCTTCTTGCCCTTAGCAGACGTGCTTGCTTTCGCTTTCGACCCACCGGTTTTGCCACCACCGGTAGAAGAACCCTCGCCAGCACCCTTCGCCGCCGGTTTTTTCTTTATCTTGATGAAAGCATTGTTCTCCAGATCATCGTCCTCTTTTTCCTCCTCAGAATCGACAGACGCACCCTGGCCCTCTTCACCTTCTCCATACAACTCACCGGCCGCTTCGTCTTCTGCCGCTTCCGCTCGCTTCTTCTTGACAGCATTGACCGTCGAGTAGGAATACGGTGCTATCTCCTTATTGTAGGCTCGGGTGAGAGCAGCCTTCACCTTCCCATCGACTTCGTCCATCGGACTCTTCTTCTTGGGCCAAGTAGTGAGTTCGATTAAGGATTCCAGATCTTCTCTGAGCAGGCGATACTCCTTCATAACGTTTAGTGCTTCCTGAACGCCTTCGGAGCCTCTTTCCTTCAGGGGCCGTACAATCGCATTCACGAGGAACGGTGCATAGTCTAATCTAACTGATAGTCTCGATCCGGAGGTGCTGATCCGAGTGTGATCGTGTATTTCTTGAGCCAGGCGTTTTCGTTTGGTGGCTTTCGAATTCTTGCCTAGCCATCCCGGGAAGTTGATCTGAGCAGTGAAGGATCCTTCCATGTATTCACCTGGCATCACCGAACTGTACATAGCCTGCAGAGGCAGCAGGGTCCATGCCATATTGGATCGAATTCTCCGATCGACCATATCGCCCCGACTTAAGCTATCAGCCGTTAAGGCTATTTGATCCATCAGTTTAGGCTTCGGAACACGAGGTGTTACTTTGAGATAGTTCTCCTGAACGAACAATGGAGCCAGACTGTAATCATGGAAGAATAGATCCGATTTGTCGTGAATGGACATGTTCTTGTGTTCCTCTGCGGAGAACACCTTCCGGACCACCTCCCACGGTCCTATCTTGACGTCTTTGTGAGCCGTTGCCGCTTCTTTTTTGGCTTTGTCCGCACTGAGGCTACCAGCAGCCTTCCCAGCACTGTACAAAGCCAGGTGGTTGAGGGTTTGACGAACATCACCTCCGGTTCCGGATATTATTTCCTCTAGAGCTCCCGGTGCAAGCTTGAGACCTTCCTTGAAACATACAGACATCATAGCGCCCTGTAAAAAGTGGTGTATTAGATAGACCGGTAACGTTTAAGCATTTGTTTTCCCACTTACCTTAATCTGCTCCACCCTAGGTTTGTTGAATCGCAGATCGTAGCAGTAGTTCACAAGCGAACGCATCTTCTGGTGATTCCTGTCGTTGCACATGCAAATGATCGGCACATGACTGTCCTTGATGAGTGCAATCAACTCCTGAATCCCGCCGCGGTCCTCATTGCCTGCCATACCGTCGACCTCGTCCATCACCAGAACATGCATTTTAGATACCTTATCGCCCTTTCCTCCATCGGTAAAGTACCCAAACAAAGACTTGTTGCTCAACAGCTCGGATACTTCCTCTTTGAGTAGTTTCTTGCTTCTGGTATCGGAAGCATTGAACTCGACTGCATCGAATCCAAGCTCCTTGCACACCAGTGTGGCGGTGGTTGTTTTTCCCACTCCAGGAGATCCGGACAGCAGAGCAGCCCTGTAGTACGCACCATCGTCATTCTTGGCCCAGGGACTAGGTCGAGGAATCTTTTTCCCGCGATTCGAGTGCCACTTGGACAACCAGTTGAGCAGCTTTTGAACGTTGCTGCCTGGACCAGTTTGGCCAATGATCTGCTTGACCGACGTGGGCTTATATTTATCGACCCAGGCCATGTTTTCAGTGCTGTTGATGTTCTTTTGATGACTGGTCTCTTCCCGAATAATAGGAGCCATCGGTTCCAACGAGAGTGGCTTCTTTGGAGAGGACGCCTCATGCTTTGGAATTCTTGGAAGCTTCGCTATTGGAGCACTGAACTCCGAATGTTTCTTTTCAGGAGTCTTCTTTTTCTTAGTCTCCGTTTCTTCCACCCTTTTCCGTTTCTTTTCTTTGGATTCTTTTAAGGGTGACTTATCTACTTTTGGTTTGCTCTTTTCCGAAGAAGCTGAACTCGAGCCACCTGAAATACCACCTTTCTTGGGTATCCCGGAACGTTCTCGAATCAGATCTAGCAGACCATCTTCGGAGATCTGCGGAATTCCAAGTTCATCTGCCTTCGCCAACTTCGCAGGTCCAGCATCATCGCCGACGACCATGTGAGTGAGCTTTTTTGAAACCGAACTAACCACCTTTCCACCAAAATCCTTTATAATTTGGGCACATTCATCTCTTTCCATCGACTCCAGTACTCCGGTCACAACGAACTGCAGCCCGGCCAGACAATTCGGCTTACCTTTTGGAATTTCTTTACTGCCCGGATTTGTCGGACCCTGACGATTCTTGAACTTTTGATACAGCATAGCGGACATCCGCTTCCGCTCATGACGCTCCTCATCCGTAAGCACTGATTCATTCAGATCTTTCTTGGAGCTCGTCGGAGTTCCGCCGTCGCTGGTACTCTCCTTCTTCACAATAACCGGTTTCGTTTCGGCCTTCTCCGGTGTCGGAGTCTTCTTTTTCTCTTCCCGCTGACCGTGTTCTTTGGTTGGCGTTTTCTTTTTCTCTTTTCGGTGACCGTGCTCCGTGCTTTTCTCCGGTGTTGGAATTTTCGTCTTCCTCTCTTCCGTATGTCCATGCCCATTGGTTTCCTTCTTTTTAGCCGGGCTATCCTTCTCCTTCTTCATTGGACTATCCTTCTCCTTCTTCATCGGACTATCCTTCACTTTTTCCTTTTTCTTCGCCGGAGGAGGCGTTTCCGGAACAACCTCATCCAACCCCAGCAAAGTCTTCTCGAATTCTTCGTCCGAGTGGATCTCAATCTCCTCCTTAATTGCCTTCTTGCTAGGCTTGGGGACTTCCTTCCGCTTAACCGGTGCCGAGCTGAAAACATCCGCCGCACTCACCGGTTTCAGTTTCGACAAATTCGGTTTCGACGACGACGAGGAACTGCTCTTCTTCTTGACGGGACTATTCTGCTCTTCATCGTCAGAATCGATTACGCGACGTTTCTTGTGGTGCGAAGAAACGGAACTGGGTTTTTCCGTCGGGGTTGTTTTACGGTCATTCGGTTCGTCATCGCTGTCGATGATGACCTTTCGCTTGCTCGATACCGAAGATGATTCCTTCGGTGGTTCCGATTTCTTCGCTTTCGATCCAGCTGAGAAAAATGATCGGATGTCCTGTTGAATTGTGGAGAAATATGCTGTATCGAATGAAATTTACAAATTTCACAATCAACAATGTTTACCTTCGACATGGTGCTACTCGATTCTCTATTACGTAGTATTTCTGATTTTATACTCGTTGCCACATGGAAGGATTTATTCACACATTCAATAGCACTTGGAACACAATTTACTGTACTATGTTTTACAGGAATTATTTAATCATATGAACAGTGTTTAACGAAACCATCAATATAAAGATTGGTAATAAAATTGAGTGATTCCACACTAGCGCACGCACGAACTTCAACCAAAAGTTTGGCGGAATTTTTGTTTGCCGGCGTTTGACAGCTTGATAGATAAACAACAACAAAAACGTCATGCAGGGATGGCGCCAACTGCGCTCATGGTTGGAATAAACTGCATTACCGATCAAATAGCTGAAGAATAGTGAGGATACCAACCGTGCAGGTTCAGCATGTTGTGTGCAATGCAAAATCGAACACGAATATTCCAAACAAGACAAAAATGGAATTAACAGCTTCATTAATCTTACACGCTAGATGATATTACACCAGAAATGAGTATTTTTTAACTCAAATTCATACATTATCAGAGACGTCAAATCTCGAATACCTTTTCAAACAGACGTATCAGATTTTAAAACTGATTTTGGAAGTAAGATCTAAACGTTAAATTCTTGAAACCCTTAGCACTTACATGCAAACTAAGGTCACCAACACAAGGAATAACATTTCCCAAACATGATGGTGATGCTACTTTCCGTTAGGGTGAGAGTTTTAAGAAACTTACGATTGAATCCTTGTTCCCCCAATTGTTTGCAAAATCAGATACGTCTGTTTGAAATAGTACCCGAGAAATGTTGCATTTGGACGTACCCAAAATTGAGTTAAGTTGAAACCAGGGATCTGGCGAACAGAGATATTCCTGCAGTCAACATCTCTAACAACCAAACGTCAAAAATTCATTGTTTGTAAACAATGCCAGCGTTCCTACCCGTAGTAACAAACGTCAGACGGGCCTTATTCAAATTTCAGCTCTTTTCCGTTAGGCTTGGTGACTCGTATGTGTCGTGACCTGACCGTCATTTTCAGCTTCGATAACGTTGCTTCACTTTTGCTGCTGCTGCTACTGGTCCGTTGCTGTCAAAGTTAGTTACAAGAATGAACTGAATCAGTAGTAAAATGTGTTTTTATTTTTTCTTTGATTCAATGTTTACATTTAGTTTTTAATACAGGGTAATTGCTTAGCCAGAGGGGCTCTTCATATTTGTTCTTCTTGTGTTATTCTTATTTGTGGTGTGATGCGTTATTTGGTTATTCTAATTTACATAATATCCCTTATTGGGATTGGTTGGTTTAATTGAAATAATTTGATAACCTACCTAACTATGAACTGAATCAGCACAGTTAGCTGGTTTTTATAGCTAACGGCCTCCAATGTCAATGCGTTGCGTTGGTTTTGTTTACTGTTATAAAGTGAGGAGATTTTCGCATAGCTTACTGCAAGTTTTATTTCGTTTCACGCTATGTTGATTATACTCTTAAAATCCTTCTAATCATTTATCATTTTCTTCACACATACTCTGTATACTACAGTATGTTGATGGCGCCACTTGCGCGCCTCTAGATTTAATAGTCTGTCAATTGTCTGTCTGGCAGCGCTGATGTTTCAACGGGTTTGCTTTTGAAAATTTACACAGTAAATTGGGTAAAAAAATGTTCGAGTCTGGATGTCTGTTCGCTGTGGCTCCACTAGGTGTGGCACCCTGTGTGCAGCGTGAGCTAAGACACCTGAGTTCTACTCTGTCTGCGTGAGAACTAGGTGATCGGAAAAAGAAGACAATAAGAAAAGCACTGTTGGATACCCGAGTAGGGCGGTGAATAAAGCGTTGTTGTCTAACCGAATTATTTTCTTATTATTGGATCCAACTAACTCCGAAATAACAGAGTATAACACTAGGTATTATAAAATATGTTTTCTAAGGAAATTGGATAAAATTTCATTTTAAAGAAAGCTTAGACTTCTATAGTTAAGTTTTTTCTTTATTATTCTTTTGATACAAATTGATCACTGAAAATCCATAATATTGTCCCGTGAATTCAAGTTTTAATCAAGACCTTGTAGTTTCTCAACTTGGTAGTTTTCTATATTTTATTTGTATAATAGTTACATATGCTCAAAGTGAACTATCCTTTGTTTTTTTTAATTGAAATACTGGAGCCACAGATAACAGACATCCATGTGTAAATTTTTTTTTTAAGAATTCATTTATTTGTACAGGCTCAATTGAATCAACTTTACAGAGCCAAGTTTTCATGTTTATATTCATCAGTCTAAGATAACTGATGAATATAAACATGAAAACTTGGCTTAACTAAGGTTAAGGGGATAGAACCGATTACTCGCGGTCGTCTCGAGGTTAATAGGAATAACAATTTTAAGGATGGGAAAATTGGGGTGGACATTTTGAACAAAGCATAAGGAACAATAGTTTTCTTATATCTAGAACTTCAAATTACAATTTTTTAATTGAACGTTTATATAAAAAAAAATATCACACACACACACACACACAACCACACTCACACACAACCGCAATAACACACTGGCGCACACATTCCTCAAAAATTCAACCTAAACAAGTAAGTTAATCAAACTACAATCTAAGGCTAATGTTAGTCAAAAACACATAAATGAGTTTCATAAACTCCAGATCGCGTGCAGCCAAAATGTCTCGAATCGGTACATTGGGTTGTCTACCTCGAGCCCGAAGGGAACCATAAAGCTCAGATCTGATTCCACGATGCTCAGGACAAAACCAAATAACGTGATCAGGGTCCTGGTAACTTTGTCCGCATTCACAGAGATTGCTGTCTCCCAGCCCAACACGGAACAAATGAGCGTTTAAAGAATAATGATTGGACATGAGGCGAGACATCACACGAATGAAGTCTCGACCCACATCCAATCCCCTGAACCAACATTTCTTAGACACCTGAGGAGTGATAGAATGTAGCCATCGCCCCAAGTCTGCTCTACTCCATTTATACTGCCAGCTATCGAGTGATATCTGACGAAACATATAGAAAAATTCGTTGAAGGCGATTTGTCGATCATAAATATCGCCTTCCATAGCGCCCACCCTTGCAA
The DNA here is from genome assembly GCA_034211315.2 of Aedes japonicus. Lineage (NCBI taxonomy): Eukaryota > Metazoa > Arthropoda > Insecta > Diptera > Culicidae > Aedes > Aedes japonicus. The sequence goes on along the minus strand of JASCZW010007147.1, from coordinate 63,549 downwards.
GCGAGTCCGTTTTCTCATTGTCAGGAATCTAACAATGAGAAGGGACCCACACAAAGGTGATAATAAAAGAACGTGAAGATAAAGCACTTAGAAGACCTCGTATTTTCATAAGAAAATAGGAGGTGTGCTTTACCGGCCTCAAGGAGCGAATAGCCTCTATAGAACTAAGACTATCCGTGACAATGAAGTATTGATCCGTTGTAAAAGAGGCATCAATTTCTAAAGAAAAATGATGTGCTGCCAATTCCGCGACAAAAACAGAACAAGGTGCTTGAAGTTTACGAGCGACGCTATAATTTTCATTGTATACACCAAAGCCAGCGGAGTCCTCTATCAAAGACCCGTCAGTGAAAAACCGTTTTGGTGGAATCAACTAGGCCAAACTTTGCAACAAATATCACCGGAGCAATCATAGGACGATGATGCTCTGGGATTCCACGAAGCTCCTGTTTCATGGATGAATCAAAATGAACCGAATTTCCGAAGTCGGAGAAACAAACACAATTGGGAATATTAAGCGAAGGGCTGACATCCTGTGTTATGTACAAATGGTACAAAGTCATGAAGCGGGTTTGAGGATTCAACTCAAGGAGCTTCTCAAAATTTTCAATCACCTGGTGGTTCATAATTTCACACCTGGTGAGGAGCCGGAGAGATAACTCTGTAAACCGATCTGAGAGTGGCAACATGCCAGCCAGCACTTCAAGACTCATGGTGTGAGGCGAGTGCATGACACCTAACGCGATACGAAGACACCGATACTGAATACGTTCCAGGTTGACTGAAAACACAAACTACCGTATTCCATAACCGACAAAATCGTTGTCCGGTACAACGTTAGAAGATCTTGCGGATGCGCTCCCCACCAGGTCCCGGTAATTGTGCAGAAAAAATTGACCCTTTGCTGGCATTTTCGCTTCAGGTACTCAATGTGAGATCTCCAGGTGCACTTTGAATCGAACCAGACCCCAAGATATTTAAATGACATGGAATGAGTTATCGGTGTACCCAAAATTTGAAGTTTCGGTTGTGCAGGGTTATGCTTCTTAGAAAAAACTACCAACTCAGTTTTCTCCGTAGAGAATTCGATACCTAGCTCTAGAGCCCAAGTAGACAAATTGTCTAAGGTATCCTGTAAGGGTCCTTGCAGATCGATCCCATTGGGTCCCGTGACAGACACTACTAGATTATAAGACTTAGGTTTTAAGGTTATTTTAGGAAACTCACAAATCAGTGGCCCTATTGTGCGTTTTAGCTTTTCAATCCAGGCATCCAACAGCTTAGGTTAAGTTTCGTCCTAGGATGTTATTTTTAATTTAGTTTGATTCACATTTCATTATTTAATCAATAATTTACCTTTACTAGTCGTAGCCAATATTTAGATTTTAACTAGTATGTAAGACTATAGATGTAAGTAGAATAATAACTTTAAATTTAACTTTTACCACTAATAAAGTTTCATCCGCATGTACTTTCTTTGTTGTGAACTGTCCTTTTCATTTTTGACGTCGCTGTTCTTGTTGACTGACGTCTCTCAGATAGAGATCGTTGCGCCTAGACTGGCCGCTCACCACGTGATGTTCTGTCGACCGGGTTGCCAGTTCACTCGATGCTCCTGTGGCAACAATCTTATTATGGTCAGTTGAAAAAGCCTTTTAAAACCATTTTGCCTCCAGTAAATGCATTAAAAAAACGTGAATGAATGATATTTTTCCTCAGACCTTAAAACTGGCTCGTAACATGCGTTTCAAGACTTGTAAAGCAATACAACTTGGTCTAAAATCGGCACTTCAAAACCGGCTGAGCGGGCTTGAAGATTTGTTTGGTTAAGCTAGTCTTGATGTATCTTATACCAAAAAAAATCTTGCCTTTTTGAAAAATGTCCTATTGTCATGTGATCAAGGAGTACTCCTTTATGATGCAATATTTTGATTCGGTGATTGAAAAATACTTCTGGATGGAGCTCATTGCCGGATATCGCTACTAAGCTTTAGAACTCCCAAAGACTCCGGACTTTCATATTATGAAATGTCATGTGGCTGAGTTTTGCTTTGCAGCAAATGAAGGACCGACACGGGTTCAGCGCAGACCATTTTAGGCACTCACCATGATTTTGCTAAAACATGGATGAATCATAAAGTTCCTGAGACGCATTAAAATTATCAGCAAAATATTCTCAAGGCAGTCGTCGCTTATAATAGCATCACGAATGAAAGCACAACATGAATACATTCTCATGAACATTATTTTTAACTATTAAGAAAAATTATTAACTATTTAATAAAAATTAAATTATCATAAATAATGTGCAATAAAATTTATTTGATACTTTTTCAATCCTAAGTGCCAAAATCTCTCTCTCTCTCCCTCTCTCTTTTTATCTCTCTCTCTCACTCTTTCTCTCTATTTTGAAACGACCGTTATTCGACAGTTTAGAATGTCACCTAACTTTTGGGAAGAAAAATCCGAGGTGCATTGAAGTTACATAATATGCCGCTTCGGACACGGCGTGAAGTTGGCATTATGGTCCCACCTTTAGCGCGATTTTGTCATTTCATAATGTCAACATCAAGGTGACTTTAATATCTCAGGTGGTCTATTTTCTTCAGTTGATAGGGAAGACGGGTGGAGTAGTAGTGTATCATATGAGCGGTGGAGCGAAAGAGTAGGGAATACTCAAAAGTGTATTACGCACATAATGACATTTGTTGATTTCATTTTTGCCTAGGCGTAAAGAGTCATATATTAATGTAAACGTGATTTGCTCAAAGTTTTGTTTACATGCATTAGCACATCCACTTTTTCCCCGAAATATTGGTAAACAAACCTTGCAGCCTGACGCTTAATATGCCAATGGCGTAGAACACAGGCATGGCAGTTTGAAACTAATCATCTCCTGTACTCGTTTGATTCAAAATGGTATTGCGAGTTTGACATCACAGGCACTGTTGCATAGGTGTAAAGGAGACAACTTCAGTGTGCCAGACCTGATTTTACTTGATATGAATCGTATTAGTTTGCGTTGAAACATGGCTGAAATGCTCATATACACTATTGAGACCTCCTGTGGTATTAGAGTCACCTTTGTCAACATATCGTCGAAAAAGTTCTTAATGGTGTGTAGTGTGATTGTTTTAAATAATCAATGCGCCTTCGGGTGCGCACACTGCAACAGGAAAGAGCCCATTATTGGATGAAAAAATCTCCATTTTTTTGGTAATGTATTTAGCTGTCAAAAAGATGTGTTAATTTAAAATATGGGTTATTATAGGTTATTATAGTTAATTTAAAATATGGGTTATTTTATACCCACTTTCAGAACTACCCTTGTTACCACTAAGCATTAGCATATGCTGTTAATCAACCCTAAATCTGCATTTCAGATGGTACAAGCATTATAGTAGCATTATATTAGCATCTTGAATGCTGTCTGTTGTAAAGTTGGATTTCAAATGCTATTGAGATGTTTGTAGCCTGTAATAAGCATTTTGAATGTAAAATAGCAATAATGAAGCATTATCATAGTATCGCAGTAAAGCAGCCGTATATTGGTCAAAAACAGCATTTATGTTGCAAGGTGACTTACTTGCGTGATAGGTTGCCGTAAAGACGCTTTGGAACTGTTTATTGATTACCTGGGTAGTTCAAATAGCTTTATTGGGTATATTTTTCACCCATTGATGGGTGATGGGTATCAACGTTGCTGACATTTTTTCGTTTCAGCCATTATACAACTACTTGATCTAGGCGATTTTGGTGGACTTCAACGTACTTATGAGTTCATGAAGCTCCATGAGACGTCAATACCCATTTATAGAACCGAAGATTTTTCAAATTTTATTTTCGATAATCCATCAAGTGAGTATTGTCAAACGTTCATTTCTCTCTAAATTTCTTAAGACTACGATTTCAAAATTCTATGCATCTGTAATTGTTAGCGAGGCAAACGTGCTGACTCTTCATCTTCAAATCAAAATAACAAGAAATTACCCAAAACATCTGCAATTCCACACCGTTCTATTTTTTGATCATATACAATATCAAGAACTGAGCTCAAGGATAGTATGGAGTAATGCTTTGAAGTACCGTAGATATTCTGAGAATATCTAATGATGTCTTATTAAGCTTTTCTTACCCATACGTACAGTGGGACATCGTAAACCGCCTTGTTGATCATATAAATTAGAAAAAAAATTTAGTGTTTTCCATTTAATTCCAACTACCTTTGCTTATCTTGATAGATACGTGTATTTCGTCTACAATGTGCAGACTTCTTCAGTGTCTCGTACTAATAACTGACAAGTCGAGTTATTAGTACGAGACACTGAAGAAGCCTGCACCTTGCTGTACATATTTGCGCCTTTGTTTTGATTTGCTGTTTTATTTTGACAGAATATTTGAGAGTGTCTTCGTTTGAGTTCATTATTAGGGGCGCATTATTAAGCTTGGGACCGAGCTTGGGACCGATGTGCTAGAACTGACTGAGCCAAGAAAAATATCGTTTTTGCATGGGACCTACCGGTCTTAGAGTTAGTCTATGGCACTACTGTGCAAGATGGAATTTTACACAAAAGAATTGAATTACATTGTTCGAGCTTGAACGTCTGTCTGCGGTCGTCCTAGTTTACAATAATGGTAAATTTGACTTTCAATTTTTCTCTGTGTACCAAGCGTGCATTATTGTTTACACTTCGCCTCTAGCACAACCAATAGGATGAAACTTTGTGCGGATGCTTTTCATCATGAGTTTCATCTCGCTCACAAAATTTTAGTATATGCACCGACAAACCGACAAGTCAATAGATTTTCAATTTATGCTCAAATAAATAACGGTCGAATTCTACTTAAAGGATCGCTTTTGTCAATTTTGAACTAACGTGCATCCAGCTAAGCTTAGCATATGTGTACCTATCCCAGTTGCTAGGATCAACCGCTCAAATAATCAATTACATTATCACTAAATCCTTTCCCTTCCGCGTGTTGATCAAATACAACATTGCCCCCTTTCCCAGCCTACTGCAACAAACCTCGCAATATTCTTTCGCTTCAAAAGCCGTCGATCTAAGCCCTATACGTATGACTGGCTCAGAAAAACCAAATGACATAATTTATGAACTGTCTTCTGGGATCGATTATCTGGCGAAGATATCTCAGACTGCCCATGGCGAACGAGAGATACCACCGCCGGCCGTTCGTTCTAGCCGTTGCAGTTGTTCAAATGTCTGATGCAACAGCTGCTCGATGACGGTTCAGAGATTGCGAAATCGTTGAAATTCTAAATAATTCATAACTCTTTGCCGGGGCCAAAATTTGAACTAATTTCATTGAATTTGTTGCAATCAAAGCGCAATCCGGGCAAGGTGACACAAAAAATTCAAACTGTTCCATAATTTATCAGTGCATCAAAGAGGGGAGAGCAATATTGCGAGCGGTCTTCATGAGAGCGGTCAATCATTCAACGATGCAGTTTGGCTCCGGTATTAGCTTTGCCGGTATAAGGAGGAAAAACTCTAAACGAAATGAATTATTACTCTGGTTTATTATTTTCGATTTCTACTACGGATTTATTCGACGATGGCGCCATGAAATCTTTGACCTTTCCGCATGCTTTTTTTGTTTGAAATCTGGAGAGTAGTTTGATCACTGTTTTGAAAACATGTACGACGAGAACGAAACTTCTTATGCAAAACATGAATCAACTTAAGAGGCCAGCCATATGCCACAAAAACCGATAAAACATTGTTTTAACTCTCTCACCCTTTTTGTGCATATACACGCAAAAAAGAACCGCAGTATAAACTACAATTTCAAGTGTTAACTTAAGCGCAAACACCAACAATCTTCACCTGACTATAAATGCGTATGATTTTACCATGCCTGCAATTTGATCAACCGTGGCGCGGTTGATATCAATATGAAATCTGTCAAATACAGTGTGCGGCAGGAAATAATGCGAAAATTTGTTCTATTTCTTTAAAATCCCATTTTCAACTAATTCAAGCAATAATATCAACATTTTCGAGTGCTTTTGAGTGCGAGATCTTTATAAAGTCCTTTTAAACAAATTTATTCAATGTATCCTCCATTTTTATTAATAACATCCTCGAGCCGACGCCGGAAGCTAGAGCATGCCTTTGGACGTAGTCCTCCGACATTGATTGCCATGTGCGTATTATGGTTGGCTTCAGGGTTTTCACACTAGGGTGTGATGTTTTGCAGGCTCGTGCTTTAACATATGCCCAAATCGAATAATCCAACGGATTAAGATCTGGACTGCTAGGGAGCCACAAATCCTTCGGCCAAAACTTCATGTAATCGTTCAACCATTGTTGGATTCGAATGGACGTGTGACACGGCGCTTCATCCTGCTGTAGGACAACGTTTTGGTTCTTGGAGAAGTTGGCCTTCACTCAGGGAAACACTTGGTCCTTTAAAATACCGATATACACTTCGGTATTGATTTTAACTCCTGCAACAATCAAACTGTTGGACGCCACCAAGCATCATGGCATCATGACACCAGCCGGATGTTTGGTTTGAAATTTGAATTTCACTTTTTCCGGAACGTTCTCCATTTTCTGCGGTGAAATGAACCGGTCCGTGCGGCTGTTGGCCACAGCATCGATGCTGAAAAGCTTTTCGTTGGAGAACAGGATTATCATTTTTTCCTTCTTCAACAAGGAAAGCAATCTCTTGGAACGAGTCACTCGTAGTTCCTTGACCCGGTCCGTAATCAAGTGGTGTTTCACTCTGGCTCTGGAAGATGCATGCAGGTTTTCTTTGATGATTCTCCGCATGGATTCCTCCGAAATATTGGCTTCCTTTGCAAGTTTTCTTATGGAACGCTTCGCGGCTTCCGCTGCTTAGGACCATCCTGCAGAGACTTTTTTATGCTGTAAACTGTTGGCACTCTAATGCCTTAGCAATCTCTTTCGGCTTCTTCTGGGCGAGCAATAAACTGGTGATCATTTCTTTCGCGAACATTTTGCCGAATTTGCAATAAAACAATAAGAATATTTGGATGCAGTACTTAAAAGTAAACATAAACAAATACACTTTCGACAGAAATTAGTCATTAGCTACACGAATTAACCCAATAATCAAGCTTGAACATTTCCGCATTATTTTCGGCCGCACCCTGTATACCACAAATATTGAAGAATTTACCATAACCGTAGTAAATTGGACATAGTAAATTAGACTGAAATTTCATGGTAGTTTAGAACATAGGCATAATCAGGTAAAATTGTAGTGCAATCTTGTAGGCAATAGCCTAGATCCAGGCGTTATCTGGCTTAAATTAACATGAAATATCTGCCAAATCTAGCATTCATTTTCGCTCGAAAACTCCGAGTGCTTGCAGGTCCTCCTCGAGCATGGTCAATGTCTCGTGTCCGTAGAGGACCACCGATCTTATTAGCGTTTTGTACATGGTGCATTTGGTGCGGGTGTGAATCTTTTTAGACCGCAGTTTCCTTTGGAGTCCGTAGTAGGCACGACTTCCACTGATGATGCGCCTTCGAATTTCACGACTCGTATTGTTGTCAGTCGTCAGTAAGGATCCGAGGTAGACAAATTCCTCCACCACCTCGAAGGTATCCCGGTCTATCGTCACATACTTCCTAAGCGGATCCGGTCGTGTTCGGTTCCACCTACCAGCATGTACTTTGTTTTCGACGCATTCACCACCAGTCCGACCTTTGCTGCTTCACGTTTCAGGCGGGTGTACAGCTCAGCCACCGTTCCTGCGATAATGTCCATGTCGTCCGCAAAGCACACAAATTGACCAGATTTCGTGAAAATCGTACCTCGGCTGTTGAGCCCGGCTCGTCGCATTACACCTTCCAGAGCGATGTTGAATAGTAGCCTTAAGAGTCCGTCACCTTGTCGCAGTCCCCGATGAGATTCGAATGCACTGGATAGTTCACCCGAAACCCTTACGCAGTTTTGCACGCCGTCCATCGTTGCTTTGATGAGTCTGGTCAGCTTCCCAGGAAAGCCTTTTTCGTCTATAATTTTTCATAGCTCTGTGCGGTCGATACTGTCGTATGCCGCCTTGAAGTCGATGAACAGGTTATGCGTTGGGACCTGGTATTCACTGCATTTCTGGAGGATTTGCCTTACGGTGAAGATCTGGTCCGTTGTCGATCGGCTGCAATGAATCCGGCTTGATAACTTCCCACGAACTCATTCATTTTAGGTGATAGACGACGGAATATGATCTAGGATAGCACTTTATAGGTGACATTCAGAATTGTGATCGCTCTGAAGTTCTCACATTCCAAATGATCGCCTTTTTTATGTCTGGGGCAGATAGCCCCTTATTTCCACTCCTCCGGTAGCTGTTCGGTTTCCCAGATCCTGGCTATCATCCGTTGCAAGCAGGTGGCCAACTTTTCTGGGCCCATCTTGATGAGTTCAGCTGCGATACCATCTTTACCAGCTGCTATGTTGGTTTTGAGGTGGTGGATGGCATCCTTAACTTCCCTCAGGGTGGGAGTGGGATCATTTCCTTCTCCTGCTGCACTGGCGTAGTCGTTTCTTCCGTTGCCTTGGTCTCCCATGCCTATATTCTCCACGCCATTCAGGTGCTCATCGAAGTGCTGCTTCCACCTTTCGATCATCTCACGTCCGTCCGTCAGGAGGCTCCCATCTTTATCTTCAGTCGCTCTAGGTTGTACCGTGGCGGTCGCCGGTTCCGTACATTGTTGATGACGGAAAGTTTTGGGCACAGTTTGACCATCACAAGGTAGTGCACGGAGTCGATTTTAGCGCCACGATAGGTCCTGACGTCGATAATGTCGGAGAAGTGCCGTCCATGAATCAGAACGTGGTCGATTTGCGATTCCGTCTGCTGTGGTGATCTCCAGGTGTACCGATAAGGGAGGCTGTGTTGGAAAAAGGTGCTACGAATGGCCATGCTCTTGGAGGAGGCAAAATCAATGAGTCGTAGGCCGTTTTCGTTCGTCAGCTGGTGGGCGCTGAACTTTCCAATCGTCGGTCTGAATTCCTCATCCTGGCCTACCTGAGCGTTAAGGTCTCCTATGATGATCTTGGCGTCATAGCTGGGGCAGCGGTCGTACTCACGTTCGAGCTGCGCGTAGAATGCGTCCTTGTCATCATGCCATGTCATGCCTTCCGGAGTGAGAGCTGTGCACGTTGATTATGCTGAAGTTGAAGAATCGGCCCTTGACCCCCAACCTGCACATTCTATCATTGATCGGCCACCAACTGATCACGCGCCTCTGCGTATCGCCCATCACGATAAAAGCTGTTCCCAGCTCGCGTGTGTATGGTATGATCCCAAGTAACAATTTTGGTTTTATAAGGGTTCTGAAGAGCATGAATTAGACTTCAAGACTGCTATAAAACCATGATAAAACCAGCAATGTTCCTTGGGATTACCTCTAAACGTTCGCACCATGGATCCTGTTCGCCACACCTCCTGCAGCGCTACGATGCCGAACCCGCGGTCTTTCAGTAGGTCGGTGAGTATGCGGGTGCTCCCAATAAAGTTGAGAGATCGTCAGTTCCACGTACCGAGTTTCCAATCGTAGGTCCTTTTTGTTCACTGGGGTCGTTGCCGTTGGTCTCGGTTTGTATTATTCTGTTGCTGATTTTCCGTTGCAATTATTTTATACGGCTGGCTCGCAGGGCCGGACACCAACTCTCTACTTTCCGGAGTACCATAGTGCACTGTTCAGCTTAGAGTCATTTCCTGGCACTCGGACGTCGAGCAGCCGCCCGTAACATGGGGGACAGACGCTGTTGTGAGCCGCTCCTCCTGGAGAACAGACGCTCAGGTTTGCAGAAGCAAACCCCTCCTTCCCTGTCAGCCTACGACCAAAGTTCCCTCCGGGTTTGGTTACCCGATCTTCCCTAAGGTTGTTCGCAGCCCAGCTGGCACCGCGGCGAGGTAGAGTAGGAGTTACTGAACAAGAGGCTAAGGACCACTAAATAGGGTCTATTTTAAACCTGCAGGTACGCATTGTTCAGTCATTTACCAACCAGCTAGTAGGCTTGAGCTTATGATTAATGCGTTAAAACCAAAATTCATGAGGGGAAGAGACTCACAAGAAGACAATGTCAACCTAAAGTTGTACGGAATCAAATTGCACCACTTTTAGATTACTGTAACTTGGGTAATTTCTATTGAAATTTTGGGTGGAATTAGTTCAATGTGTATTTGTTTACGCCTTGTAAGTTTCACTATTTAGCAGATGTGCAATCGTTGCGAAGATGGAGTCAGAAGAACAGCAGCGGTGCAAATAAATTTTGCGCACGTACCTCGAAAATCCGGATCTTTCTTATCGTGCCATCATCAGGAAGCTGGGAATGGTACATTCTACGGTGTCTCGTGTTTTAAATCGGTGCCACGAACGTTTGACGATCGATCGGAAAGAAAATGGTGGCAAAAATGGATCTCCGAATAGTCTTAAGGATCACAAGCGGGTAGTTCAAGCTTTCAAGAGGAATCCCAACAGTTCAGTTCGAGATGTGACGAAGAAATTGAATCTAACCAAAATTTTCGTGCAAGATGCCAAAAAACGTGAAGTACTACACACGTAAAAAGTCCAAAAGGCGCTTAATCGCGATGAACAGCAGAATACGGTAGGTAAAACACGTGCACGGAAGCTCTACACCCATATATTGACGAAACCACATTGCCTCGTTATGGATGATGAGACGTATGTAAACGCAGACTTCCGGCAGCTTCCGGGGCTCCAGTTTTTCACTGCTCATCATAAATTTAATGTCCCTGGGGACATTAGAAAGCTGAAGATGTCAAAGTTTGCAAAAAATATATGATTTGGAAAGCAATTTGCTCGTGTGGAAAGCGGAGCACCGCATTCGTGACAACTGGAACGGTCAATGGGCAGGTGCACCTAAAGGAATATTTCCAAAAGCGTCCACTTCCTCTTTTGAGGTCATACGATAGTCCCACGATTTTCTGGCCAGATTTAGCCTCGTGCCATTGCTCGAAAGAAGTTTTGGAGTGGTACAAGGCTAAGGAGGTCAATTTCGTGCCGAAGCATCTAGACCCCCCGAACGCACCGGAACTGCGGCCAATTGAAAAGTACTAAGCCATCGTTAAGCAGGACTTTGGACGCATCCTAAGAAAGTGAAATCGGAGGAAGAGATGAAGGAAAAATGGATTGCCACGCCAAAAAAAGGTGGCCCAAATGTTTGTCAGGACCTTATGAGTTGTGTAAAGAAGGTTCGTGCATTTGGATATGGAATTGAAATTGAACAAGACAAACATGGGAAAATATTCATAACATGTTTTTTTTAAAGACTGTATTCGATGAAATTTGGACACACGCAACTGTTCATAACTTTTTAGCGTGTGGGTAAAAATTATTGAAATTTTAACTGAATGTATTTCATTGTGTTGTGTTAATTGTGTAATGAGATTCGTGAAAATCGGTCGAGTGATTTCAGTGATGGATTCGAATGAAGAAAAAGTGCGCCAACAAATTTTGGGCACTCACTTCGAAAACCCAAACGCTTCTCATCGATGGATCGGAAAACAGCTCGCAATCGCACATTCAACCGTATCTCATGTAATCAAAACGTTCAAGGACCTTAAGATAACCAAGCGGAAAAATGGTAGTGGCAAAAAACGTGGCACATCAAATCCGGAGAAGGCCAGGATGGTATTGAACCAATTTAAGCGTTATCCCAACATTTCGATCAGGGATGTTGCGAAAAAGGCGAAAGTTTCAGTTTGTTTTGTGCAGAAAACAATGAAACGTTCTGTATTACATGTGTACAAAGTCCAGAAGGCACCGAATCGGAGCGATAAACAGAACTCGGTAGCCAAAACTCGTGCAAGAAAACTGTACAGGGAGTGGCTCACAAAACCGTTCTACATTGTGATGGACGATGGCCCGACACTGTTTTGGCCGGATTTGGCATCTTGCCACTATGCCCGGCCCGTCTTAGACTGGTACAAAGATAATAATGTAGTTTTTGTACCAAAAGACGTCAACCCTCCAAACACTCCGGAACTTCGCCCAATTGAAAAAATTTGGGCAATCATGAAGGCAAAGCTCGTTAAAACTCCAAAACTGAAAGAAAATGAACTTGAATTAAAGAAAGTGTAGTTAAAAGTAAGTAAGCAAGTCGGTCCTATCATTGACCAAAATTTGATGAAAGGGGTCAAGGCAAAGGTGCGGGTATTTGGGTTGGTACAAAAGGTTCAATAAACCAATGATGTCAAAATTTAACCGTTTAGTAGTACTTAGAAAGAAAGTTTGAAAAGAATCGGGCTCAAGGAAAATTTTAGGTGACCTATTTTGTGTGTCCAAATTTCATCGAATACAGTCTTTACTCCCTGAAAGTTTGAAGATGATTGGTTGAACGGGCGTATTTTGCCGAATATTTGTGAGTGTCGCAATTTGAATCGGTACACACTTTACCCAACAGAGTTAAAAGGATGTGGAGAAATGTTGCAATCTCCTCACTTTACAACTCTAATGATTATCATTTTATAGCCGTGTTTTACCTTTTACAAGCAGTGCATGCTATTCCAATGTTGTGGTGCGTCTTACTCCAATTTTGGGGTGTTTATTGAGCAACGAAGCGGGCGTTTTACCCCGGTGTTGTCTTGGGATCAAATTGCAAAAGGTTTAAAAAATCATGAAAAATCACCGTTTTGAATTTAAATTACATTTGATCTACAACGAAAAAACCGTAATGCACCATGCCCAATAACTTCTTCCTAAATATCAGCTTCCTTTCCCTAGTGGTTCATGATGTTGCTTAAACTGTGCGTTTTGTACCATCCTACCCATACATATATATGTATTTAGGTAAAGGAATGTCAATGCGGTATGTTGACTTGCTCAAAATCATTTCACAAGATAGTCTCTACAAGCCTGAACTCTACGATGATTTTCTGATAACAAAGTTGATTTGGTTGAAAATGTTATCAACTCACCAAACTGCCTCCAACTGCGACCGATCGAACGCTACTGAGCAATCGTCGAGCTTTATACATACACAATATTATAACACAATCATATACTAAGCACCAAAAACTACCATGTAATCTAATTACATGCAGAAAATACAGGTAGAAAACATTGCTACATCTACCAATCTGCCAATCAAGCAGAGCCTACTGCATTTTTTTCACATTCAAAAACAGGTAATACTTCCCGTATTTGCGATGAGCTTGAACATGGGCTTGATCAAGTCAAATCTTCTCCAACACTACAAGCTCCAGCTAGTCGCCCTGCTGTCTGAGAACGCGAAATCATTAGTTGAAGGTTAGAACGAGGAAATCTCCGTGTCAAGACCAAGACGAATCAAAATGCTCTCGTAACCTTCGAGAAAACAGCAGAAGTAGCAACCAAGACCCGAAACCCATACCACCCGTTTTAAAACACAAGACAGCTAAAAGCATAGCCTCTCAGCGATTACTCACGTCACTTTTCGGGAAAGATTGCCCAAATCGAAATGAAAAAAAAATCTCAGGTAGTCCCTGTCTTGATTCCTCCGCACAAAAATGAATATCGAATAAGGCAACGCCAGCGGTGACCTTTCCTGTGGGACGGCCTTCTTCAACATAATCCTCCGTTCTTCGAAAATACAACCAATCTGAATAAGAAGGCGATACACGGGCAAGACGTTTAAAAACTCATATATTACAATTTAGAAAATTAGTTATGCATTTGCGATTGAGGGTTTTGGGATGCATTTTTTTTGTTTCCTTCGTATCCTTCCTTGGCTTGCATGAATTTTGGGTTTCTTGTTTAGAACGGGTTCGATTAGAAGCAGAGGCAAATGGAGATATTGCTCCGAGTCCGGTGCACCCACAGCCCCTTCGAATTCCGTCAGGCTGCGTTCTTCTATCTATGTCATATCACCCGCACAAAAAGGAATCTTCAGGAGGAAGAAGACGGAAAGAAAAATGATAAACATGTTTCGGACTTCATGGCCAAACACGGGCATTAGGGCAACGATTTTCGAAAGTGTTACCAAAATCGGCCCGATCCACAATGGCCGATCATTAATAATAAAATAAACATTGAAATATGGGTGCATCTGGTTCAGGGACTCGTAGCAAGCCGAACGAGCTCACGGGTGCAGTTTAATTTGATCATATTTTTGTTTTTGAAACCTGCCAACTGTAGGTTTTAGATGATTTGTTAATCCTTCCAGGAAGAAAACGCGAATCATCCACTTTGGATGCAGATATTTGTAGCATCAAAAGTTAGGGTCCGAAAATTGTGTGGATCTGTCAGTCGGTTTCGTAGCGAGAGGAAATGCTATCTTATTATTTGAAACTCAATTAACACCGTAAACAAACAAACCATGGTTCCCTTCGATCGAGAGCATGGCATTGCGTATTTTTCAACATAATCAGATTACGCGCAAAAGCAAATTAATTAGGATTACGCATCCCTTTATGCTTTCCCCTTTGTTATTTGTGCCTCGCACAAAGATTGTGCAATTGACTTCGGCTCTCCGTTTGTGCTGAAAATAATTTACCATTGTTTGGCTATGAAATTCCTTTTCCTACGTAATCCTTCCAAATGAAGTTTTCTTCATCAAAGTAGGTAGATAGATCATATCCCTTTGCTTTTTTTTCTCTCTCGCTCGTGTTGCTAGAGTTACGAATGCCTTTGCGGATAATACGATGCATGCTGTTGACATTCAGGCATGATGAAGAAGTCTGGAGAGAGCTTGTTTTGTGATTTAGAGGCATGTTGAATGCATTTCATCGATACTCAAATCGCAGGAAAACCTTTAAAGTCCGGTCCGCTTGGAATCTAGACACTATCATACAGCAAATTCCCTAGTGATCGGAATGTATGGATTTTTTTTGAAGCGATTTGTTTTTAATGTATATGTGCGTGTTTCGGTGGGATACATTTTATCTCGGTACGTGCAGTACTAAAAAAGTTGTGCGATAAGGCGAAGAAAAGAAAATTAAAGGCGAGAAACGGAGATTAATCCTGCAGGCAAAAAAAACCGCAGTAGAAACAACCATTTCGAGGGTTAAATGAAGAGCAAACACCAACAATTTTCACCTAACTATAAATGCGTTTGATTTGGCCATGCCTGCGATTAGATCCACCATGGTGGGGTTGATATCAAATCGAAATCTGTCAAATGTACAACAAATGTTGAAGGATGTACCAACAAACATCGGTGTTGAATTAGAGCTTGTTCAAGCAAATTTGGAGAAGCTATTCAGCTGTTTCTTCTAGAATAGCTGAATAGCTTCTCTAAATTTGTTTGAACAAGCTCTAATTCAACACCGATGTTTGTTGGGGTACCCTAAACGTAGAAAATTTGACTGAAAATTTATGGTAGTTTTGAAAAAAAGCTTAGTCGGGTAAAATGGTGTTTAGTGTACACACATGCACTGCCGGAAATAGTACAAATATGTGCAGTAAAAGGTCTAGCGTTTTTTTTTTCATTAGGGTGAATCTAACATTGAGAGACTCTCTTTGATTACTGTCTCTTTCATTCATGTTCCAATCATCTTAACGTTTTTCACAGCACTGTTGTGTTTCGATCTGTACTGAAGGATCCCTCGAAAGTTTTATAACAGCGTTGTAATAAATGAAAGAAAGCGAGACCGGAGAGAATATCTCAATGTTAGATATTTTCATTTTATTACGAATAATTAATTTAAAATCTTGTAAACTGCCGTATATTTGAAAAGATATGATTTGTGAAAAATAGTTTGTTTCTAAGTTTCCATATCTGTAAGAAATATTAATTGCACTTTTATGATTTATTTTTTGGGTTTGAAATAAGTACAAAGACAAGTTTGATTATTTTTCTTCAAGATAAAAGACACTTTATTGATATTCGACCTTAGTAATGTGTAGCATCGCATTTTCTCGAAAGAACTAAAACGTCTACAGCAGACGTACCGTTTAAAGAGACGTTAATAAAATGAATCACTGGACAGCGAGTGCCTTGCTAGGGCACAACTGAGGGTTGAAATAGGAGTTAAACGCACAATACGTGAAGTATTGTATAACCTAAGGGCATTGGACTTATCTGATAAAATATAAGCTAGCGAATAGAGGTTGAACTTTAAAAGAAAGTAGTGACCTCCAAGCGGACTGTAAATAGGGTCAACGATGATTTGTTGAATGTCTTGTAGGTTTCGAAGAGGGCCTAAAAGAAAAAGAGCGGACATATGGAAATAGAGGGATCGGGGAGCACGTTTGCAGCAGATGTACAATATAAAGATACGTTAATAGAAAGAATTAAAGAATCACTGGGCAGACACAACGGCCATGCTTGATGGTTGATGGCTGGAAAAGGCGCGGAAGTCATAGACTAATTTCACGCCAACTCATCTTCGTGCTTAGCAACACCCTCTCAGATCCAATGAAACTTTGTGGGTGAGTAGACTATGTCTTTTCAAGCAACTTTGCATACTTTTCAAAATTTATCTAGACTAACATTTGAAAAAGGCTTAAGTTTTTTGATCGATTTTTTTTAAATCACCGTGATCGCGCCAACTCGTCTTATAATTTGGTCCTAAAACCTCACAGAAGCCAATTTAATATAATTATAATGACAATTTGGATTTTTTTTAAGGGTCTTTTAATGTCTGTAAAATCAAGCTTATTTTTAAAATTATCAATTTTTTAAATCCTAGAGGGTTTGAGCTGTTTAGTGGAATACTTGTAACTATAATTTAGAAGAAAAATTAGTAATCTCCATTTAATTCCAACTACCTTTGCTTATCTTCGACAGATACGCGTATTTCGTCAGTCGAGTTATTAGTACGAGACACTGAAGAAGTCTGCACATTGTAGACGAAATACGCGTATCTGTCGAAGATAAGCAAAGGTAGTTGGAATTAAATGGAGATTACTAATTTTTCTTCTTAATTTTTTAAACTTTAGTGATGATACAATTAAATCAGGAGGTTGATCCTGTTTATTACGAAACCTACGCTGACGTATATTACAAGAAGGACAGTAAATTGGAAAACAAAAGCTTAACCATAATATCTGAAGAATTGACCCATGGCTCAATAGCAATTCAGTTAAATCGAGTTATTAGTACGAGACACTGAAGAAATCTGCACATTGTAGACGAAATATGCGTTTCTGTCAAGATAAGCAAAGGTAGTTGGAATTAAATTGAATATACTAATTTTTGTTCTAATTTCTAGTTAAAATTCAATATATTGCTCAAAAATTATTTTCAAGTCAGATGGTGCAGCGTGTAAGAATCGATTTTACAATATTTTTCATAAAAGTAAGTACAATTTTCTTAAAGTCACCCAAACATTACTTCTTCGTAAGTTTTTTCCTTTTTGAGTTATGTTGATTTAAAAAAAATCGATCTAAAAACTTAAGCCCTTTTCAAATGGTAGTCTAGATAAATTTTGAAAAAAAACAAGGTATGCAAAGTTGCTTGAAAAGACATAGTCCACACACCCACAATGTTTCATTGGATTCTGAGAGGGTGCTGCCAAACACTGGATGAGTTGGCGTGAAATTCGTCCAAGCCATTGAATAACAGCATAGCGAGGAGGATGGGCTGAAGGGTTCCTCGATGCTCGGTGAACAGGGATGGTGCCCATAGGTACAAGCGAGAGTGTTGACCAGAAGGCCTTAAAAATCAAGGAGAGAGCCCTTCCTCGGATCGACAGAGGGTGGCCTTGCCGTCGTCGACGGACTGCGTCAGGAGGAAGCACCTGTGTATCGGAACCGGTTCCACAACTGCTGTACCAGCCCGTCATCAATCCACCTTCTCAGTCGAAGTGAGCGGTCTACAGCACATGAACCACAGCAGAGAGATTACAGTGTTTGAGTTAATCCATACTGTGTTATTAATTTATTTGAAAGTTGTTGTCGGGTGAAACATAAGTTTCACACCAAGTGAAACAAAGTTTTCCATCTTTGCCAATCATCTTGAATTGCCCGTTTCAATTGACCAGTCGTTTCATAACTCTTTCCATGATTGAATATTATGAGAAAGTAACCTGCAAACGTTTTCAATCGGATTTAGATCTGGGTTACAGCCTGGCTGCTCCAATACATGGAAGACGTGATGCTTCATAAATTCCTTAGTTGATTTGCAGGCGTGATAGATGGCATTGTCTTGTTGTTAAATTGTGTTCTCATTCATTTTAGGAAATTAGGATGAGAACTTCTTCTTACAACTGGCAATAAATTTCAGAGTACAGCGTTTTTTCAGTCAAGCTAATACCGGCCCAGATCAATACCGTTCCTTCACCAACGTTTCGTTTCTTGTTTCGAACTTCTTCTCTGAAAACCAATACTTACGAATCATTGGGATCCTTGTTTAAAACTTGACGAATCCGACGGGCAGATGTCGACAGATTCATTTCCTTCCATATTTCAGTCGATAAAAGCTTCTCGTAGATCGCCGTCTGTTTTATTCCCTTTTTGATGCGCGGTATCAGGGTGGATGGAGGCTTCTTCATGCCATACTGTTCGCGCATCTGAAGGTGATTATGGACGACATCCAATTCTGATGTTTATTGCATGTAAGCTTAACCTTTGTACAGGGTGCGGCAGAAAAAAAGCGAATTTTTTTTCTATTTCTTTCAAATCCCATTTTCAACTAATTCAAGCAATAATATCAACATTTTCGAGTGCAGTTATCTTTATGAAGTCCTTTAAACAAATTTATTCAATGTGTCCTCAATTTTTATTAATAACATCCTCGAGCCGACGCCGGAAGGCAGAGCATGCATTTCGGACGTAGTCCTCCGACATTGACTGCCATGTGCGTGTTACGGTTGACTTCAGGGTTTTTACACTAGGGTGTGATGTTTTGCAGGCTCGTGCTTCAACATATGACTGCTAGGGGGCCACAAATCCTTCGGCCAAAACTTCATGTAATCGTTCAACCACTACCATTAATAAAGTGTTACGGAAACGGAAATGTGCCTTCTTCTTTGGTCTGTCTAACACCTTACATCCCCAATGCAGGGTAGGTCAAAGCCGAACGAATCCGCCACCTTGATAACCTCCACGTAGTTAAGCATGCGTCACCATCAATCTAAAATGATTTTTATAAGTTCATTCAGCATTTGGATCGCTAAAGGGTTTGCCATAAACCACGTGTTCTCAAATTTGGGATCTCCAGACCACCATTTGTGATTGACAATCTCCCTCTTCCCCTCCTAAAAAGACAAAGTGGTTTATAGACGATCCGCAATGGTTAAGCTCAATAAATAATATGAAAAATGAACTTGCATATAGAGACTAACCATACCTTGACTGAGATTTTTTCAATGTTAAATCCATCACGCAATGAAAGTAATTTTCAGTCAATTTGTTTTTTCTATAGACAATGAATACATACATTATTGTCAAGATAATTTTACATAGAGTTTCCTCTACCGCAAACGAAAGTCATATGACAATAACATATATTCCGTATGTTTTTTTTTAAAAGGCCGTGCAATATTGTAGTTGCTACTCCTTTACTGATCAGAACTAGTGTAATTGCACAGAAAACCACATAGATGGAGCTTGGGAGTAATATTTACATCTTCAATGTACAAGTTCGCTAATTCTATCTATAGATCAATACCGGCGCAGGCCACGTCCTCAGGATCTTTGGGGAAGGGGAAGAAGGATGATTAGTTTGACAATCGTTGTTATTAGAGACCGTGATCACCACTGCATCTTTTCAATTGCCAAAGGAAGGATAGTTGTGTTACTGAGGGCAGGTTATTTTTAGATCATGGATGCACTGTGGTTAGTGAAGCGATCAATGTGTAACCGATGGTTCCAACATTATAAGCTTGTAACTTTATCAAAAGCGAACTGTATAACAGCTATCTAGGCGACCCCGGAATTCCACCCTGCATTTGTCTCATGTTCCCTTATTCCATGATTCATATAGACACCACACACATTCTCAAAACAGTTATCAAACAGCACTCACCCGAGAGTGATCATTCATGAGCGGGGCGAGGGGAACGACAATAATGGTGTAGAAAAAATAAGTAAATACGGGAACATCGGGTTCACTCGTATCGTATAGCAGGAGTTAGATTCAATTCGTTTCAGACCGCCTTTGTGAGCAGCCTCAGTGCGCGTCGCGTCAAACATTTAGCAGTAAGGTAAACATTTTTAGAACAAATGTGTAGTGATTTATATTTATATTATGTCTAGTTTTCTACCCGGGCACCCGAAACGATTTGGTGTATTGTAATGAGTAAAGAGTAGTTATAAGTGTATATATGTGGTGAGTTCAGGAGGTTTAAAATCGGTACAAAAAGTTAAAACTATAATATTTTCGTCATTAGAGTAGAGTCACACACCGTTAACCCGCTCCCAAAGTTCACTATTACGGAACGATATTTTCCAGAAGAAAAAGGTAATTTTTCCATAGATACATATAGTAAGATTGTGATAAGTGTGGTTTTAGAGGTGGTTAAGGGAGATGTAACAGCCACGATGCTAGAGTCATTATCAATGGTGGACAGGTCCACAAAAGAGCCTTTTTCTTTATCTTCAACAGCCATCTTGCCCGGCAGCGGACCTTTGTTTCATGTGGTCGGGAGCCACGCCAGCATAGTTGATCCCTAACGCCAAGGATTTGACATAGTTCACGCATTAGCCGACTGTAGTATCCCATCTTCCGTTCCAAAGCCATCACCATACAACCGAGCGCTTTCGTGGTACAGAGTCCGACCCTTGCAGCCTAGTTCTGCTTTCGTGGTTTGTAGTTAAACCACGGTGGCCTTGATCCGCTTCCGGTTTCCGTCGCCAGACACACGTGGTCAACATCTGTTCCC
Source organism: Aedes japonicus (assembly GCA_034211315.2). Lineage (NCBI taxonomy): Eukaryota > Metazoa > Arthropoda > Insecta > Diptera > Culicidae > Aedes > Aedes japonicus. The sequence goes on along the minus strand of JASCZW010007147.1, from coordinate 42,779 downwards.
GCTGAATTGACTCTCGTGGCCTATACCAACGTTCACAAATCAACGGCCTTTGGTCGGCCAACCTTTGTTACCGTCACCAGAAACCGAGCCCATAGAACGCATTAGGCTAACACATAGTGAAGTGCTCCCGATCTCGACCGCTGGGAACCATAATCACCATCAGAAAAACCCACACGAAAAACCGCAAGTAGCATGTGACGCCACATTAGATTAAGCAACCATTTAGAAATTATGTCTGGATACCAATTGTAGAATATAATACTAGTTAAAATGCAATGCAAAGTTAGTAGGGAAGCTTTTCATAGTATCTGAAAAATCACTACCGTTGAGAAATATGTTAACGTATACCTCCCTCCCTTAGTGGTTCGTTCTGAATTAGATTTAACCCTGTGGCTTTTGAGCAGTTTCGACCATTTGGAAATCACCGAGAATTGTCGATCTCTGAGTTTTGGTCATGAGTTCACTCTATGGTCGTGAGTTCCGTAGACAGTTAACTTTCCAGGAGTGAGAGTGGTGATCCGATTTTCATTTTCGACCCTGTAGCAACTCTTCCACTGAGCAAAGCAAAGGGAATTACAAATGAAAGAAACCGCAGTAGACTGCTTTTTATTTTGAATCTAGTGGTGATAGAAAGAGGCAAGTGACAAATGGCGAGGAATGGGACGGGCCTTGGATTGAACTCCCGACCATCTCCTCAGTAAGCAAAACGGATAACCACTGTGTTACTCAGCCGTATCAATAATATACATTCCGTTTTCAGGTTTAAAACCATGATAAGATGAGGTTTGTACCTGGAGTTTCTTTAAAAAATTAAATTAATTTTTAGATTGTTATGTTAAAAGGTCTAAACATCCAAGGAAACATATCAAAACGAGTCATTGGTCCCAAGACCATGAACACCACGAAAAACGAATAAAACCCATGTTCTCATAATAAATATCGCTATTTAGATGTTTCTTCATATTTTTCCCAAAATATATAATATAGTTTTTTCATTAACGTATTTGATTGAGTGAATTACAAAAAAGGTTCAAAAGTTATACATTAAAAAAAAACTAGTTTTTTTATAAGTTAATTTTTTGTACCACCCTAACGCAAAAAAAGGTCACCGAAATAAAAAAAAATATGAATCTAATATTTTTTGATAAGGAACAAATCAACTAATTATTATGAAATTCTGAGATATCGTTTAGAGGGTGTTTTGATTAAAATTTGGTCGACTGACGCATTTCTCATTTGTTTTCGTGGATAAGAACAGAGAAGAAAGATTTCCAAAATTTCCTGCAAAAAGTTCTAATAAATGCGGACGATAACGTAAATGCGATGTTTTGCGACAAGATGGGGTAAGAAATATTTCATAATGTCTCATTTTCAAAGCTCTTAATCACCTTTTGGTCACCGTTTTTCACAAAAATATTCACTAAAATCACTATTTCCGATTTTATCGATCATTACCAACTCAGTTCTAGTTGTTAGATGGTTTTATTTTTTGCGAGAGTTAGCTTTGAATAGACTAATTAAAACTGAAATCAACTTCGCCGTTTAGAAGATAGTCGTTCATCGGGTGGATTTGATCAGAGGAGTTCCTGCAAACCCTTCCACCAGCATCAAAAGAAAATCACCACTTCCAGAAATGAGATTGATGATTGTTTACGAACTATAGGGTAACCACCATTATTCGATCTACTCGGTAACATAAATTATCTCTAAGTTGAGCACAAAACCGTGAGGTTCGTCCTTTGTCATCTGTGAGTGGGAAAAAGGACACAACACAAAATAAAACGACAAGTAAAGATGAATCCAATGAGAACCGTCAGCTAAATCGACCTTCATCGAATGGCAACTTTGTCGAGGCTCCGTTCGTATATGCTTATCAAACGTCAAACCGTTTTCTTCCTTCATTGTATCGGCAATAACAAGAGGTTCAATAGAAACCGCGCTTCACAACGAGAAAGGTGCACGGAGGTAATTAATCACATTTTCAGGGTCTCGATGCTAATGCTTTTTCTTCTTCTTCTTCGTCCTAGCCTCCGATGGTCGATCTATTCAAGCTCTGACTATTTGAGACCGAAAGAAAGACACTATCCGCATTCAATATCACTTGACTCGATGAACTTTGCTGTCACTTTAATAGATCTTTAATGATGTTTTTTTCTTCCACCGAACTGAAAATGGCGCGTCGTTGGTCGATGTGGCACAATAAATCACGCGTCATTAAATTCCAATTCAAACATTCCGCTCGCGGCGGAATCAATGGCGAAAAAGAAGTCTCATTGCGAAACGGAAGACGTGTTTCTACTCTCCATAATCGCCCGGATCGAAGGAAGCCGGAAGTGATTCATAATCGCTTGGTTCGTTGTCACCCAACCAACCAACCAACCAACGACGCTTTTTAGAGGCGGCTGTGCGTGCGAGTTCTTAATTCATGGATGGGTTTCCCATGCTGCCTCCGTATTTACAGGAAGCAACAAAAACGACACCCTCTTCTGATGGGATGTTCGTTTGCTTCCTTGCTTCCTACGTCGGCATAAAGAGAAACGATCGAAAAGGATTCACTCTTGCGGTTTCGCTACTTGGGCGAAATGAGAATTTATGAGGCACACTCCAAAAGTCAATTGCGTTTCGACATAAGGACAGGCGCTCTCATTCATAAATCGGTCTCTGCAACATCGGTTTGAATATGGTAAGCGTGACAACAGTGTGACACGTGTCGGTGTGAGGGTGTTTGCGCGCTCAATGTCCCCGAGGAGTGCTTGATGGTATAATGTAATTCTGCGGATAACAGGTCAGTAAATTTGGAGATATTTTTCACTAGGGCGGCTTACTGAGATGCATTTTATGTGTTTTACTTGGTGGAGGAACTTCTTTTAATTAAAACATTATTGGGTTTTCCTACTTTCATCTTAACGACGTGTCGGACTAAGATGTGAAAGGAATAGTAGACCAATGTTGGCCGCCACAATAAGTCATCAGTGCCAAATCATGTTCTCAAAGCCACTGAAGGGTGTCCCACATCAAATTGCATCACGGAAAAAATGTAGAAAATTACCTAGTTAACCGATCCTTTTCAAACTCTCCAACAATAAAAAATAACCCATTAGTAAGCTTTTGGCATATTTATTCCTTTCAATACCAATACCATTACCGTACGCTCGCACCTTACGCTTAGTTCCATTCATTAGGTTCTGTACAACTGGCTACAACTTCTTCTGTACGCAAACACACTTTTTCTTCATGTTTTCCTCACAATTTACCTCCTTGGGATGCTTCCGTAGTGCTTGCTTCATAATAGCGTAGTATTTTTCGATGGCCCTTAGTTTCGGTGCGTTGGGAGGGTTCACTTCCTTAGGTACGAAAGTAACCCCGTTGGTTTTGTACCACTCCAGGTCAACATTTAGTTAGTGGCACAAAGCTAGATTTGGCCAAACGATCGTAGGGCCCTCGTGTTGCTTCAACAGAGGCAGCAGACGCTTCTGTAGGCACTCCTTGAGGTCGATCTCTCCGTTTACAGTCCCGGTAGTCACGAACGGCGCTCTAAAAGTTTGAAAGTTTCTGGCGAAGAACAGTAGCCCCGGAAGCTGCCAAGGCTTCGTCAGCATCTGGGTGTACGACTTTCTGGCCTATGAGTTTCCCACCGTATTTTGCCGTTCGTCACGATTTGGAGCCTTCTGCAATGTATACGTATGCAATCTTTCCCGCTCCTTGGATCTCTGAACGAAAGACTTGGACAGATTCAACTTTTCGACCACATCCCTGGCCGAAGCATTGGGATTCCGCTTGAACGCTTTCACGACACGCTTGTTGTCCTGATCACTAATAGAACATCCATTCTGACCGCACTTCTTCTTCCGTTCGATGCTCAGAGTAGCAATGATTGTTCACACGACTTACCGTTGACTGCAGGATTCCTAGTTGTTTTCCGATGTCCCGACAAGAGAGTTGAGGATTTTCCAGGTTTTTTTAATTTTTTTATTTCAACTATTTTCTCACATGGTGACAATCACCGACGCGCCAGGGAGACGACTCCACCACCTGGACCCTACCTTTCGGCTCATGAATATGAGTCGGGACCAACGGCTTTACTTCCCTTCCGAAGGAAGACGTGACCAGATTTTGTCGCCTTAGAAAAACCACCGGCGTCGACTGGGATTGAACCCAAACCCACTGGGGTGCCAAGTAGCAGTCACGCTAACCATAACACTAAAAATTTATTTTCGTAAATGAGCTTTCACTCGTTTCGTAAACATGAATTTTGTACATAGAACCAATGTCTCGTAAATTGTATGAAACATTCATATTACTTGTCCTCTAACAAAATGCTATCATTACACCTTCTTTGTATAATGCACAAAATGAATTTCGTGAAGACCAGCCAATCGTTGCTTCTCTTTGGTCGTACTCATTAATGTTTGTATGCCTGCTGGGATCATGGTAATCATTAATTTATCCCAAAATAGAAATGAAAGCGCTGTCGAGACTTAGCAGCTCATGCACAATAATCAAGTTACTTCTCACAAGTCAACATGGCCTAGTTAGATCAACCACGGACTGAATAACAGCTTTCCCTGAAAATGCAAGATCGAAACCCATGTCACAAACAACTTCTCGTAGTTTTGGGCTTTTTCTTTCAATTACATTTTGAGCCGATAAAGTAGATCCGTCAGTCGTTCATGCAACCACCAGAGAGGCGTTTCTTTTTTTTTTTTGGTAACAAATTATTCGTAGCTCTTTGTATTGTTTTCGTAGAATGAACGAATGTTCTTTCTTTGTCAACAAATGCTTAGTGCTTGTGACAGTTGCGCGTGAGGCATTAAATACGAAGGTAGCTTCTTAAAAAGTAAAAACAACGAATAGATGTGTTAGTTCTACCTTCGATTTCATAACATAAATGAAAATTAATTTTCAGTGTGAATACATGATTTGGCAAGGCATTTGTAGCTGCGGTAGGAAGACCAAGGTTTTCATCATTGATAAGACATTTAATTCAGAGCTGTAAGAAAGGTATGTCTCCAAAAGCGAATATTGCCATTCATCAGATCCCAAAATGAACCTGTCATATTTTGGCTAGATCTTGCAAGCTGTCATTTCACTAAAACAGTGCTACAGTGGTATGAAACCAACGGGATTCATTTTATACCAAAAGAACTCAACCCACCAAACTGTCCCCAGCTCAGACCGACAGAGAGATTTTGGGCTATTATGAAGAGGAGTCTGAAGGTGAATGGCAGTGTCGTCAAAAGCATCAATGAATTGAGAGCCAAGTGGAATAAGATTGCCAAAACGACGGATGAGAAAAAGGTTGATGAAACGTATTCCGGGAAAAGTCTGCAAATATCTTCGATATCGAGATGATTTTTTTTTGTATTTTCCCTCTCATGAAATACTATTTTGTTAATGTATATCCAAAATATGCGCAATAGTCTATGTTCCGATTCTAACTGGGCCACATATCAGCTGACGGTAAGAATATGTTCCTTCAATAATTATTTCATGTACATTACCATTATCTTCTGTAGATCATCTTCGTGGATGTTTATGAATTCTGGTACCACTCACCAGAAGGGGCTTCAAGCCAAACCCGACGAACCAAACAACAGGAGTTGAAGAGGAGCTGGCCGCCTCCTCATCAGGTGGACATCTTTTCTAGGGGAACAGGTAGCCCGTTATACGGCAGAATCTGTTGAGCATGCAACAGAAATCTCCCCGCACATGATCTGCCCGGTGGTGAATACTTCCTGTATGTTGAAGAACAACTCATAAGTTGGGAAAAATCATCATCACATGTTTTCTCTGGATTGTTTCTTTAAAACATTTTCAACTTTTAACACGCCAGTTCCTGCTGTTTTACAAAAAATATTGGAACACATAGAAATTGATGTAGAAAGAGATGTTCGCTCATCACCATGAGGCACCACACTGCTAGCCGAGTCACTAAAATTTGAGTAAATGTTACTAGCATTGACAAGTCGACAAATCAAAAAGATCGACTCAAATCAGATGGATGTTTTTGATTTGTTGACAGGGATAAGGAGCGACTCAAATATCTTTGAGTGCAGCACGCGCTGCTACGAGACAACACATTAAATTTCAAAGAGACGTGAACGTGCAGTCTGTACTCTCGTGCACCCTAGTTGTGTGGTGCGCTCAAAGCCGCACATCTCGTTTCGAATTTGCTCTCGTCTCTTTGGGCGTTAACGATTGCACTCTCTCTTGCCGCCTCTGTGCAAACACAAGTGCAAAAACAGACACGGCGGCAGGCCCGAATAGTTCGTGAATAAGGATTTTAATAAAATTATCCCTCTATGAACCCATACAATACCTTTTTGTTACTAGCATAAAAAAAAATCATTTTGCTACCATTTACCAAAACAAGAGCCAAAGCACAGAGTAAAGCACTGAGTAGAGCACTGTGCATTACTCTTTGTCTCTGAAAGAGAAGTGCATGTGCGGCTATCTGTCTCTCGTGCTGCTACGAAATCTCTCGCACATTCGTTTTGTGCGCTCTTCTGAAACAGGAGACGCACACTTGAAGTTGGGTGAAGCACTTGCCTATTTTGCACTACTTTGTGTTTTTCGACAATCCCAGTTTGTCAATGCCAGTAACATTTACTTAAATTTGAGTGACTCTACTTTCGACGAAAGTGAGTCAAAAACGACTCAAAACTGCGTTGAAACGGCTGGCCGTGCAAGAGTGGACAGTAATGTTTGCTAGAATGAAAGATATAAAGAGAAAGTGTTGAAAGTTCCGTGAAAAATTGAGCGAAAAGGCATGGGTAAAGTAGTACTCGAACCAAGGACGTTACCTTTGCCGAACATCCCACTGTGGGGTAGGTCGAGGCGGATTCGTCAATTTCCTAAGATTTTCCTGAACAATTCTTAAAGTAGATTTAATCGACTTTGTTTTGTTACGAACGCGACGCCATCGCATATCAATAAAACAAAATAAATTGGTAATAAAATTATCCAGAAAGAACTGGATGTACGGTAGGCAGCAAGATATGGAAATGCAAGCAAAGCCGAGAAAGATTCTAAAGGTCCAGGCAGATTGAAAGCGAAAAATAGTATAGTAGCCCTGCCCTTCGGTTCAGGAAGGGGTATTTATATGTGTGACTCGGCTGCCCCATCAACGTTAAAAAGTACCTGAACCAAATGGACAGCTTGTAATGATCACTTGAAGATGAAATGGGGGATTAGGCGCTGATATTCCTAAACGTAGCACGTTGTGAAATGTTTCTTTTCTTTCATAACCAAACATGATGGAATTGAGTAAACGAGTACTCATGGGGAATGATCTCTTATATGCATCCGTTGAACCACTCTGAACTGCCGTTGTGAGAATATCACCATGATAATCTCACATGCGCATAGCGTGTTATCAAACACTAATGATTTTACTTTTTTTCTGTTATCTTCCCTATCCTATGACCGCGAGCAATACAATATAACATCTAAAAGTCAACTCTTCAAAAGCATGAACATCGAGACAACACAGAGCAATAAGTAAAGAACGGTATAAACCCTAACCAATTTTACATTCAGCCAAATTTTCTAACACAAGGTAAGCAACCAAATGACCACTACAAAATATACTGAATATCCACGACCTAATACATAACGGGAAAAGGGAGGGACCATTAGGGCACCCAAGTGAAACGATTTGGATAGGGAGCATGGGACTGCCTCCTCCCTATTGTTAACATTTCGAGGAACGAGGGCGGGCTGTTGACCCCATCTATTGTGTTTATTCTGTCAATCGAGGGCTCGATTCTAATGCTGTGAGTGTGAACTTGCTGTTGGAAGGAGATTCTCTTCCCTATATTCGCGGGTTTTGCGTAAGTGTGTCTGTTTACCCAAACGTTTTTGGCCCTTCATACAGGAGCTTGATGATAACAAACAAGAATAGAATCCTAATCAAATAGTTTTTCAGATTATTCCACTGCTATGGAAAGTTACCTTGCTACAATAGATGATAGTATCTCATCATCATCATCATCATCATCATCAAGAACGTGTATATATAGTAGGATTTTCTCCTTAATAAATCAGTTATCACCAACTCGTTCATCGGTTCAGTTACTCCGAAAGAATCTGCCCAAAGAGTCGCTTGATAGCAAGTATTTCTAATAAGATTATGTTGGAATAAGGAGTATTCGATTTGTATTTTATAACAAGGAAGTTTGTATCGAAAGGTTGAAAGAGCTTCTTTTCTCCTCCAGCTGTTAATCCTCCAAATGTGATAGGTATCTAACCTGGAACTGGGATAGGCCGAAGTTACTGTTTAAACCTAGCGCTCACTATGGATTGACGCATATGTCCGTGACATCTCTTCATCTCTTTTCTCTTTTAACTGCTACTCCTCCAATGTGAGAGAAAGCTAGCTTGGAACCTGAAAAGGCCGAAGTGTTTTAAGGATATACGTTACCACTTTGCAGTTTGCTGAGCACAAACCTCAAATATTAACAGGACTTCTGGTGTGAAATTTTCAAGAAACGTTTGCTCCACTGGAGCATCCATTGGTTAGCAATTTGAGCGTTGTTTGTTTTGTTTTGTTTTTGATTTTTAATCTACAAAATGTGATGAAGCTCGTTTATAAATTATACGGCAAAGGATCTATAGTTTCATCTTAAGACTTAAGCTACAGCTTTATTGAGACGAAACACGCCAGTTGGGCGCATTTGCAATGCTTGAGGTACCCTACAAAATTATTGATAATTTCATTGTCAAAAGAGCTTAAATCCGTCATCCTTCGCGGCGGTGTTTGCTTGACAGGTGACGGGATTCATGAGTACTTTTAACTCATCCAACAAAATTCTGGATTCGAGAAGAGAGTGAAAATTAAACATTCATTTTGACGTACAGACCTTGTTCCCACTTATGGGTAAAACACTTTTATCCACCTTGTGGGTGTCCAATACCAATTTATGAGTACTTTAATTCCTCAGTGTCCACGGCTGTTCCAATGTGCTATGACGACATAATACGACGTGACAACCTACAAGAATGTCTGGGTGTTATTCAGGAGGAGCTAGTAATTCAAGTAAGTTTTTTTTTTGCATATTAATAAATGTTCCCTTCAAGCTAAAGTTTATAAATTATGTGTGTAAATATATTTTGTCCAGTGATGTATATGCTCTTATCCTCCTAGCATTTTGGCATGATGATTTACGAAATTGTTTGATATAGGTATGTGTCCCTTAACGATCGATTACATTTTTTACTATAACTCATAAAGTTTTAAAGCTGTAAGCGATATTCAGCTAGTTATACTCTAGCTTAGACACATTTAATAAGACATTTGGTAGTATGTATCATAAAAAACTATACAACTCATTTGATAAAGTCAGAAACTTTCGTGGGATATGGATGTAATGTCGGTCTATAAGCACCAAATTGGGTCTGTTCATGGATGCAACTTTGTCCCATTCGGTCATTTTTTTTTTGAAATGCAGTCTTTGTACGGGTTTCTTCCTGATTGAATGATTTAAGGCATTGTCAGCTTTATTCGATTTACCCAACATGAATTTTCACTAAAAAACCTAAACTAAACCTGCTTTGAAACACTTAAAAGATTTTCAGATTTTGTTCCTTTGATGAGAACAAAGAAAAAAATATGTCCCTAACATTGGTTCCCTCGTTTTCTTGTTAAATAATTGTTATTTTATCGATGTGAACTGTTAGTTTATAACGTGTGAATATTTGCTGTACATTTAGGCTGCATAATCCGGTTTAACAGTTCAATTTAACAAAATTTTGATCATTCGAAGATCATGGAGATAATCTATTCAGCGTAACCAGAAATCATGATGTATAAAAAGCTTAGAAAATCGTTAATTACATGGAAGTAAACAACAGTTAATTGATTAATAATGTCTGAATTGCATGAATTAAATCAGTCATTTCGATAGGAACATAATTCTGTTGATTATCGCTGAATTAAAGACATATTTGGTACATAGGCCGAATAATGGAGCTATACTAACATAACATATCCTTACCTAAAGGTGTCCACATGATAATTTCCCTATGAATTGCTCTAACTTTTTAACCGTTGGGTAGAATTTAATGGAAATTTGGGTGGATTTAGTTCATAGTGCATTATTCACATCTTGCAAGTTTTAAAGTCCTGTAATCAAAACTCGCGGAAATGGAGTCGAAAGAACAGCTCGTGCGTGATAAAAATCTTGCGCATTCATCACGAGAACAAGGATCTCTGCATCGTTCCATCGCTAAAACGTTGGGAATCGCGAATTCCACGGTGTCGCGAGTGATTAAGCGGTTCGAACGGTTGACCACCGATCAGGCCCAGAAGTGAAGGAAAAGTATTCCATACAACACCCAAAAATCACAACCGCGTAGTTGGGGCCTTCAACCGAAATCCGAACACCTCCGTTCGGGATGTGGCTAAGAAGCTGCACCTAAGCCGAAGTTTTGTCCAGAAGGCCAAAACTAAGGCTGGGCTTCGAACGTTCAAGGTACAAAGGCCCCTAATCGCGACTAGAAGCAGAACAAGTCCGCCAAAACCCGTGCCAGGAAGTTGTACCTCAACATGCTGACGACAGTTGAATGCTGCATCATGGACGACAGAAACATATGTGAAGGCCGACTTCAAACAGATCCACGGCAACCTGTTTTTCACGGCCAAGGATAAGTTCAGCGTTCCGGAGCATGTCCGCACTCAGAAGATGTCCAAATTTGCGAAGAAATTCCTGGTTTGGCAAGCCATCTGCACGTGCGGGAAGCGGAGTGCACCTTTCGTGACCCAGGACACGATGAACGGACAGGTGTACATAAAAGAGTGCCTCCAGAAGCGGCTGCTTCCTCTCCTGAAGGCCCACAACGTCCCAACAATCTTCTGGCCGGATTTGGCCTCATGCCACTACTCCAAGGACGTGCTGAAGTTGTATGCGGACAATAAGGTCAATTTCATGCCGAAAATGTTCAACCCTCCTCAACACTCCGGAGCTCCGCCCCATCGAGAAGTACTGGGCGATTATGAAGCAGCACCTTCTTAAACGACCTAAAGTAGTGAAGACAGTCGAGGAACTGAAGAAAGTATGGGTTTACATGCAAAAACGGTTGATTCACAGGTTGTGCAGAATCTTATGGCCGGGGTTAAGGCCAAAGGTGCGAGGCATTTGCGTATGGACTGTACATAAATACGAGTAAAATGGTAAAATGAAGTTTAATAGTTATTTCTCAATCCCTGAAAATTTGATGGCAATCGGATGAAAACTTGAATTTTGCGAATCAATTTTGTGTGTGGCAATTTCATCGTGGACACCCTTTATGTGGTCACGAGAAATTTTTCTGCCATAATTTTGTGTTTTTTTTTTATTACATCATTATTACATTACATTATTGCATTACATTTTTATATTACATTATTACATCTTCGTCATTAGTAGGTGGCAAGATTTTTTTATTCCAATAAAAATCGATTCTCACGGTACAAAGTTGGCTCAGGGTTGGTTTCTGGGATTAATTAGTCGTATTCAAGTCGTGATCGGGTTTTCAAAAAGTTTGTAAAACACGAAAAATTTCTACTTTTTCATGTGGTTGTTAAAATAAGTATTGCAAACATAAGGGGTAACTTTGTTGAGATTTGATTTTGAGTTTGGATCTTCAGATGGCGATGAAGTCGAATCAGAACCAGAAGATAATCCAATCGAAAATTCTTCAGATTCTGATGATGAATCTTTGGGCCCTACCGGAATCGGTTCCGGATGTGGCCAAATGTCACAGTTGGTCTATGGTTTGATGTTTTGGATAACAGTATTCAATACCATGAATTTTGAGCCGTTAAACGGTACAAATACTTAAATTTATAAAAATTGTTCCTTTGGGCCTTGCCGGAACCGGTTCCAGAGTATCCGAATGTGACCAAATACTCTGGTTGGCCTCTGGCATGATGAATTTGGATATCAGCATTCAAAACCACGAGTTTTGAACCGTCGAACGGTACAAATACTTGGGGTTCCAAAATTGTCCTTTTTAGGCCACACCAGGAAACTGTTCCAGAGTATTCGGGGGTAGTCAAATCCTCTAGTTGACCTCTGGCATGATGAATCTGGATATCAGTATTCAAAATCATGAATTTTGTTGTAGAAGGAGATGTTCGCTCATCACCATGAGGCACCGAGAGTGAACAACAATGTTTTTGGCTAGAATTAAAGATATGAAGAGAAAGTTTTGATAGTTCCGCTAGTGTGTGGCAGGCTTGGAAATTTAACAGATGTTTTATGAAAATTGAGCGAAAAGGGCATGTGTACAGTGGTACTCGAACCAACGACATTTTTGCCTAACATCCCACTGCGGGGTAGGTCGAAGCACGGACTATGTCGACCTACCCCGCAGTGGGATGTTAGGCAAAAATGTCGTTGGTTCGAGTACCACTGTACACATGCCCTTTTCGCTCAATTTTCATAAAACATCTGTTAAATTTCCAAGCCTGCCGCACACTAGCGGAACTATCAAAACTTTCTCTTCATATCTTTAATTCTAGCCAAAAACATTGTTGTTCACTCTCGGTGCCTCATGGTGATGAGCGAACATCTCCTTCTACATCATAATCGTTACTCCTCGCACGGAGAATATATAACATAACAATTAATGTATGAATTTTGTGCTGAAGAATGGTACAACTATTTGAGGTACCAAAATTGTCCTTTTTGGGCCCAACCGGAACCAGTTCCAGAATATCCGGATATGGCCAAACCCTCTGGTTGTTCTATGGCATGATGTTTTTGAAGATCAGTTTTCGATTTTTATGAATTTTGAGCCATCGAACTGTACATATATAAGAGGTTCCAAAATTGTCCTCTTCGGATGCATAGCGGAACCGATTTTGGGTTCTAATGTGTCCAAAATGGCCAGTTTGAAAAAAAAACAGGCATGTCGTTTTACGAATCCATATTTTTTATACGGGGCAAAGATATCAAAAATCGGTTCAAAAATAAAGTTTTGGGAGCGTGTCAAAATCTTGGGTCATTTTTTACACTGAATGCACTATGTGTAACTTTTTATGTAGCGTCACTTCTAGAAGTCACTGAAACCTGTAATTTCCGAAAATATGTTCGTTTTCAAAAGTTAGGAAAAGTCAGAAAATTTCAGATCCCTAGTTTATTCCTTTAAGACTTTAGAGCTTTTTTGAGATGTTGATTAGTCTAAAACGACCCCAATGCAAAAGGAATGTTAAAAGAGAGGAGAAAATAAATTCAAACAAACACATCTTTCATCGAATTGCGTCTATATAAGTTTCATTAGACAATCTTTTTTTTTACGTTCCCCGACTTTTTACAAACATGAATTACGTCTCGTGTAAACTTCATAATTTCTTAGTGTGTAGATTGCGTGCTGTATGATATAATAGTCTTGGTTTTTAGCTCCATTCTTCGCACAACAACATCTTATTCAAAACTTAATCGTCACTCATGCCGATGTTCAATCGAAAAGTGATCTTCAGAAAAGCTGTTGCTGGAAAATTTGCTCGTAGACACCGATGTCAAACATTTTCGTATGCCACCATATCAAAGAGCTAAGAGAATGAGAACAAAAAGTTGGGTTTTCCCATAGTAATTTCCATATAAATTTCAAAGGCATGTTCAGTTCGAAGTCACAATTGAATGAGCTAATATTTTGAGAGAATGATTTTAAACGGGACTTAAAGTCAATCGTTACTTTGAACCAACCTAATCTATATTAAAGGGCTCGTCAGCCTCGGCTGAAAATACAGAATAATACCGAAAATGAGACCGTATTTTACTAAAACATAATTAAATAAAACAAGCAGTTTAATATTTCTGCAGGTGGATTGATCATAGGTCCTCATCCATTAATTTTGCAACACATCCAACCACATAATCCTCCATATATTCCCAAACAAGTCATGCAAGCAGTCGTGACTGATGATCACCTGAATCGCTATAAAAACAAAAGTTTTACAACGTTCTCAACATTCTTACAAGTTAATTATCGATCACTTAATAACCGTTGAACAGCTGCCCCCTCTCCACTTTCACGATATTTCCCACCTCCAGTGAAAATAAACCAACCAAACCCCCAAGACATCTGCGCCAGGTTAAGTCGAAAACAGAACCATGGTTAACCCAGCCAAACAACCAATAAAACACAAAAATTTACGACCATTTGATGGCTGCTCGCACCGCATTCCCTCGTCCTACAGCCCCCTCCCCAACCCAACGCAAACTCCACGCTTCCAGTTGGTATGTACACACTGGAACCAGGAACGGCCGTGGTGCTGATGGGAGCTTTGTCTCCATATTTGATGTCAATTGTTTCTCCTTTTCTTATTACTGTCATCTTGGCGTCGTTTCCCGAAGCGACGAAGGTACAGCCCATCTTCATTTACACTTAACTCATACACTCAGCCGACGACGACGACGACGACGAATCCCATCGCACTTGGGGTTTCAGGCTGTTGTGATGTTCCATGGCTTTTCCGCCATAAAAAAAAAGTGGACCGTAAATTCTTCCCGCGTCACGATGTTTTCTGGGGTTGAGTGCCATCGAACAACGACGGATCGCAGAGCGGGATGAGTGTGTAAAAATTTTCACTGCATAACATAACAAATCCAGCTCAGCTAATCGTTTTTTGAAGAGCCGTTCCGTGGCGTATACATATGTACATTCGTTGGACGGGAGATTTTTATGCTTGTTCGGATATTATGTCCACCATAAATGTCTGTTGATTTTTCCACGGACGCTTTTCGACCTAGGATCGGAAAGGGCGGGCGCAGCGCTTAGAGTCTATCAATAATGGCTAATCTGATGTGTCAGGTCTTTTTCCCCCCAACAAAAGAAGGAGGTATTGGTTTACAGTAGTTCGGTGAATAGCGCGGTCAGAAGGGGGATTCACAATGAAAATAGAATTGGACATTGGATTAGGTTTTAACATTGTAAATAAAGATTTAGTTTTCTGCGATACTTTCCTTTTTAATTATATAACGAAAAATTAATAAATTCATGGCAACGCGTAAGTTTTTAAGAAACATGTAATTTTCGGCGTTATCTTTTTTTTGTTGGGGGATTTAAACACTAGTGCGTCCATTAATACGAACTTTTGTAGTATATCTCTGTTTACTGTATACGCATTGGGCAAGCTGGCCACCATTTGCTGGGTGCCCGAGCAGGAGAAAATAGCATGTGAATACCTAATGTTGATCTTGATAACTCGCCTTGGTATTAAAGAGCTCAGATTAAGAGGTAAAATACCTAAGCAAAATACCTAAGAATTGCAAGCAAAATATCTCTCGAATACCAAAATTTGTTATTTCAGATACCTGGGAATACCTGAGAGGTATTATTTTGGTATGCTCTTACCTCAATTTGGTATTCGTATAGCATTGTGGGAGCAATTTTATGGTATTATCCTCAGGTATTTTACCTCTTAATCCGAGCTCCTAAATACCAAGGCCAGTTATCGAGCTATTCGGTCCTGCTCGGGTGGTAGGCTGCTTGCCACAACACGTTCCCAGTCAGGTATAATTTGGTTTACAAACCCAATCACTTTACCAGAATTTGCAGACCAAATCTCATTGGGCTGTAAACAACCACTACCAAGAAATTTTGATCTGCACCTAAACAATGCACTACAGCTGCAAAGCAGATGCTTCGATGTTTCGCTTTCTAGGTTACAGAAGCGGCATATATCATTCTAAACCCGGCCAATGTTCTTCAAATGATATCTGCTCGGACAGTGCCCTGTTACTAGGCCAGTGTATGTAGAGAGAGCTCTAAGAGCTTTTTGGGTTTATTTGCGATTGGACTTATAAATCTTTTTGGCTGGTTACACTTTCTGACAGCCAACCAATTGGTTATCACCTTTTGTTCTTCCCAGCATTTAATTTCCATTTTTAAAGTGCAGTTTGATATACCGCAGAATGGCTCTGGGCCAAGAGACTGTGAGCTATTCCTGTTTTTGCGAGATCGTCTGCTATTTTATTCCCTTCAATGCCACTTTGTCCAAGCACCCAATACATGTTTACTGAGTAATGGGTGATACGGTCAAAATTTGGTCAAGGGAAAACGCGTGTAAATCGGTGAAATCGTTTATTTAAAAAATCAAATTAAATTTCTTTTTCAAGTACAATTAGTATAAAATTCAGGAAAAATATTCAGTTAGGCTTCCGCTTTTCCAAATCCGAATTGCCGGGCCTTACGCTTGACCCCTGCCATCAGATTTTGTACAGCCACCTTGTCCACCTTCTTCGCCGCAGAAAGCCTGCTCGTCCTTAGCAGTTTTTTTGGTCTTCTTTAGGTTCAGCTTGACAATAGCCCAGTATTTCTCAATTGGGCGGAGCTCTGGCGTGTTGGGAGGGTTCTTGTCCTTGGGAACCACCTGCACGTTGTTGGCGGCGTACCACTCCATGGCCTTTTTACCGTAATGGCAAGATGCCAAATCCGGCCAAAACAGTACGGAACAACCGTGTTTCTTCAGGAATGGCAGCAGACGTTTATTCAAACACTCTTTCACGTAAATTTCTTGGTTGACAGTCCCGGAAGCTATGAAAATGCTGCTTTGCAAGCCACAGGTACAGATGGCTTGCCAAACCAGATATTTCTTTGCGAACTTTGACAGTTTCGTGTGCTTGAAAATATCTGCTACCTTTCCCCTTCCTTTTGCCGTATAAAACTCCTGTCCCGGAAGCTGCTTGTAGTCGGCTTTGACGTAGGTTTCGTCGTCCATTACCACGCAGTCAAACTTCGTCGTGTACAGCTTCCGGGATCGCGCTTTGGCCGTCGTATTTTGTTTATCATCGCGATTTGGAGTCACTACCTTCTTGTAAGTCGATAGTCCGGCTCGTTTTTTGGCTCGATGCACGGTTGTAGACGATACACCCAGCTTATTTGCGGCATCTCGGAGAGATAGGTTAGGGTTTCGCTTGAAACTACCGGCAACTCTCTTTGTCGTCTCAGCGGCTTCCGGTTTTCGATTTCCCCCCGATCCAGACTTCCTGGCTGTCGACAAACGTTCCCCAAACACTTTAATTACATTTGTAACGGTTGATTTGGCAACTTTTAGCGATTTTGCCAACTTTGCGTGCGAGTAGCTCGGATTTTCGTGATGCGCGAGCAAAATTTTGATACGCTGCTCTTCTTGCTTGGACGGCATTTTGACAACTGAAGAGTGAATTCCAAAATCAAAATAGGAGCAACATTCTACACACACACACCTTCAAAATGAGGGGTGTTCAGGTTTTTTAAATGCAAAATTGAAAGAAATACGTCAAGTTGATATTGACCAAATTTTGACCGTATCGCCCTTTACGTTTGACACAGAAGTCTCAATGACAGAATACATTCCCAAACAATTTCCGATGTACATTTATAAGCACATAATGATTTTAAAGCTGCCTGACTGTCTGAGAAAATACAAATATTTGCATATCTGCACTTTTTTCCAGCAAACATTCATGCATTTTAGTATTCAAAGATTTCTGCTTTAAAAACTGTTGGCCATTGTCCAGTAGCCACTGACATTTTGATTCCAGGACCATAGATTCCTGCCCCAGTTTTCCATCCAATTTTTGAGCCATCTGTGAAAAAAAAAGAGATTGAACCTTGGCGAACAGTGGGCCCTCTGGCTTCCCAATCTGTGCAATGTGCCCTCCATCAAAGTCTTTACAGTGTCATCCGGTACCAGCTTCTCAGTTTTTTTTTCCATTTTCTTGACATGCCCTTCTCGTCTTTGACTGTCTTCTTGCTCTTCCGAAGTTCCCGCTTCATCATTGCCCAGTACTGCTCCACCGGGCGCAGCTCCGGACAGTTTGGCGGATTCATGTCCTTTGGAACAAAATGGACAGAATTGGCCTCATACCACTCCAGGACACTTTTAGAATAGTGGCATGATGCCAAATCTGGCCAAAATAGCGGAGCTTCGTCGTGCTGCTGCAAGAACGGCAAAAGGCGCTTCTCGAGGCACTCAGATTTGTAGATCTCGCCATTTACTGTGCCCTTTGTCACGAAAGGCTCACTCCTCAGTCCGCAAGAGCAGATGGCCTGCCAAATGAGACATTTGGAGGCGAACTTCGACATTTTCTTCTTTTTAAATTTGTCGTCCACATAGACTTGCTCTTGTCGGTGAAAAACTCCAACCCCGGAATTTGCTTAAAATCAGCTTTTATATACGTTTCGTTGTCCATCACACAGCAGCCATATTTTGTCAGCATCTTCTCGAAGAGCTTCCGTGCCCGAATTTTAGCCGTCGATTGTTGCCGCTCATCGCGGTTTGGGAAGTTCTGTACCTTGTATGTATGTAGTCCAGCTCTCTTCTTTGCATTCTGGACGTAGCTCTGCGACATGCCGATCTTTTTAGCAAAATCACGGCTTGAGACGTTGGGATTTGCTTTAATCATCCGCTTCACCTTTCCCTCCGTCTTTTTGTTCGCCGGTCCCGGTTTTCTTCCAGCTCCTTTGCCGTGGTCCAACGTCAACCGCTCCTGGAACCGCTTCAACATTCTGGAGACGGTTGAATGGTGAATGTTCAACATTTTTCCCAGCTGCCGGTGCGACAGGTCAGGAAATTCCAGGTGTTTGGAAAGAATTTGTTCTCTCGACTCGCGTTGGTTCACCTCCATTTTCGTTGAATCGAAAAACACGACTTCGAGTTTGACAGCATGTAAACAATACACACCAATGAGAAAGTGTGCAAAATTTGGTTGATTTTTACCTAATTGTAAAAAAGTTATGCCTTGTTGAATGTGTCGCAATAATTTCGTGTTCGCCCTTTAGATTTAAATGGCTGAAAAGCTCTACCCTGGATGTTGTAAAGATTTCATCCTCTATATCTAGTATTGTGCATTCCTGTCTGATAGACTCTCGTAAAATCTGCAAGGAACATCCTTCCATACAAAGTTGATAATAAGTTTGAGTTCAACTGTTGCACATACTGATCCCAGTTTGTTTTCTTGAGATTTCTATATGCAGGAGGCATCAAATCGCCTCCACCCCACTCAAAAACAATGTGTTTATGATCAGCGAGGTTTCGTCTGACACATGCCAGTTCAGATTTTTTTTTCAAAAATTGCAGAGTTGCTCATTGTCAGGTCTGATTGCATTTGAGAAGGTTGGTTTATTACCTATGTTACATATATCTATACTACTGGACGACAGATTTTCCAAAAGACACTCACCTCTCCTATTGATATCGGTGCTGCCCAAGACCGTGTAATGAGCATTTGCATCGCAGCCAATGATGAATGATTTTTTGTTTTGCCGACAATATTGGACGAATGAAACGATTTCCGGAGGAGGTACCTCAGGAACATCACCAGGGAAATACCCTGAAGCCACAACGACTTCGGTTTTCCCCCTGATGGTCGGTACCTCAACCATAACCGCGACGATGTCCCGTTTGATGAACTCTGTAACAGGATAGCATTTCAGTGTTTTGTTAACAAGAACAGCTGTTCTAGGAGAACTCTGTTTCTCGTCATAAAATAACTTACTTGCATGTATTTGAATTCCTAATACTTTTCCTTTATTGGATCATGGCTCCTGAAGAAGAGCAATATCCAGCTCCCCTTTTTGAAACTCCTACATAACACAGCGGATGCACCTTTTGCGTGGTGAAAGGTTCACCTGTTGTGAAAGTTGTGTTTCACAAAATCGAAAATTGAGAACAAAGTTTTTAGTTCTGACAAACCCTCAACGATGCATCATCCACATTCAAGGTCCATTCGGCATGTTTATTTGGATTCGAGCGGGTCAAAATTATCCAACTTTTTGTGCTTAATCCATCGTTTTGGCTCTCTATGTGCCCTTTTATTCTTTCATTGCTGAAGTCAACACTTAAGGGAAAGAATGCATGAAACATGGCTGGACAAGGAATGTCTTTTTCATCCAAAGCAAGAAGTTCCGCATTTTCCCTAGGACTTAGTGACCTAGTTACATCTTTCAGCCACACTGCTGTATCTTGATCTTGGCATGCAAAACACAAGTAACCATTTTGGCTACATTTTGTGAACTTCGCTTTGACTGAGGCATGTCTTTAATCCTCAATTTTCAAAAGCAACGCTTCTTATACAGCATCCAATTGTGCTATAGACATTTCATATTTGGGGAACCTTTTTAGGACTTTTCCAACTCTAACCAAGCTTGCCACTTCCCTGAATGACCGACCACCTGAGCCCGAGACAGTTTTTGGAATTTCGGAACGTTCTTGAATCCCTCCAAATTCCTCAGCTTTCTCCTTGCTCTGATTTTCACTCCACTTAGACGTAGCCTGATTACCACTGTTGGATAGTCCAACACGTTCCTTAGGGCAAAAAATTGTCTTAGTTCTCTTGGAATCTTGTTTCTCTCCGCTATTGCCTTGTTCGCCATCTCTGTAACGTTTATTGGCATTTGGGGTCTCAACAAAAACATTCGAGGAATACCTGTTTCCTTGCTTCGTCTTTAGACAACGCAGATTCACGTAGTTCTCTAATTTTTCGCTGTTGACTTTTGGTTATCTTCTTGTGCCATTTAAGTTTTGATTCGCTTACATTTCGCAATGCACTACCATGGCCATCTGCAATCGCAGGTTTGATGGTGACGTTCACATCATCGTCACTATCGCCTTCGATTGAACGATTACGTTTTGGAGTATCTAAGATGGATGAAGAGCAACACTGGATCTCAGAGCCAGTATCACAAGATAGCAACTGGGTTTCCACAGTCTCTTCAATACTTGTAATATTCTCCGTCTCCATTTTCTCAAGTTGAGAACAGTTCAAATCCATTAAATTTTCAGGGAAGTTTATGTTGATTGCAGTTTAAACGATTGAGGTTTAAATCATTTGAAAATAATTTGAAAACAGTGATCCGTTTTAGCTGAAAATATTATTGATTTTGAGGAAATTTGGTTAGAACTAGTGTAAGCTCCATCTAATGATATATATATAATATATATATATATATATATATATATATATATATATATATATATATATATATATATATATATATATATATATGGAAATTTATAAGTATCAGTATGTGTATGTGAAAATTATGCAGTGTAATAAAGTTATAAAATATATTAATTTATTATGTCATTTAAGATATCAATCGGAGCTACGATTTCTGAAATGCAACTCCAGAAAAATAATTATTTAATTTCATTCAATTTGGACATTGCATTTAACTTTCAGTGAAACTAGCAGCACTGGCTTGATAGAATTCTCACTTAGCCATATGAGCGTGCAACATATGTTGCATGCAAGTTTCGCTTTGAAACCAAATGTATTCGTGCAGACGATATACTGCCGTTTCATGTGTCGTTATGTCAACAATTCTCACTTGTACACTCTGGATTTCTTTTCGCGTTCAGTAATGACTATATTAACTGTTTTTATCACTCGCTTCAATATGATTTAATTCACTCTGAAGAACAACAGCTACACAAGCTAAGCTGCACTAGAAAAATAAATCAAATTGTACTTCGTATCAGTGATATTATGGTTGCTTTACTCCTCAAAAGCTTTTTCTTGCAGTCCCGTTTCTGCCATTTCCTTTGTTGGTTTATCGCTTTTTTACTTTCCCCTTGTAATGCACACAATAGAAAGAAGTGCCAATAGGTTTGAAACTTTAGTCAGGTTTATGAGAACATACACAGCTTCTTTACAACGATCTTAAAACCTAGTCTTCTAAAGTTCCTTTTACTCCTATCAAATATTTTAATATGACTTTATGAACTCGTAAAATGCTGTTATGAAATGCCGCTCATTCATATGATATTATTATGATCACACAGAAAAAAATTTTTTTTTTTAAGAAGCGTGTAAAATTTTCCTTCGTGAAATTCCAAGCCAAAGGAGGCGTAAACAACGCAATTGGTTGTAGTCTTTGCTGAGCCATACAACAATTTTTGCATTCTTTCATACAACATGCTTGATTTACATAAAATATCCCATTTCTGCTAAATCTAGCATTCCTTTTATGTGCATAAGACAACGCAGAAAATTCAATGTTTATTTTTATCTGTGCAGTTGAAAAAGCATTTTGAAATAATTTTGCTTCCAGTAAATGCATTAAACGGCTAATTGGTATTGAGGAAAGTCTCCAAATGACCAAATAGCTTTATAGTAGCCATTGCGAAGATAAATTGGATTTTTGGCAAAACTGTGATTTCTTCCAATCGCCATATTGAAGTTTATGAAATAATTGAAATGTGGAAAAATAAATACACATATTTTAATTGTACAACAAATGAACTGTGGATCATAGACCAATTTTGGCATTTTATTAGATAAAATCTGTATCCACATTAATCCGGACACCTTCAAATCATTGTAACTTTTGAAAAATTGCACGTAGGAATGAAAAATGTCACTGTGGTATAGCTGAAAGTCTATGATGAAAAAGACTATGATTGATGTTTACATATCATGTTTAGTATTCAAGATGGCGACGAAAGAAAAACAAGTGCAAATTTTGTACGGGCGAAAGGCAAATCCTGACCTTGTCAATACGGGACCTTGCAAAAACATTGGATTTGCCTAAATCCACTGTTCACGATGTGCTCAAATAATTTTCGAAACGTTTGACGGTGGAGAGAAAACCGAGAAGTGACAAAAACATTGGACGCGCAGGTCCTGTCTTGGACCAAAAGGTGAAAAGGATGTTGACGAAAAACCCAAATCTCTCCATTCGAACGGTGGCTCGTAAAATAGGGATGTCGCCTGGTTTTGTCCAAAAATCAAAACAACGTTTGGGACTTAAGTCGTATAAAGTAAAAATCAGCTAACGACAAACAGAACTTGGCAGCAAAATCACGGGCTGGACGTTTGTACTGCGAATATTTGACGAAGTTTCGATGCGTTGTTATGGACGATGAAACTTATGTCCAGAAGGATTTCAAGCAGCCTCCAGGGCCGGCTTTTGATTCTGCTATGGCCAGAAATGCAACAGCTGAGCATTTCAGAACGAAGAAGGCATCGAAATTACCCAAAACATACCTTGTGTGGCAAGCAATTTGCACGTGTGGCAAAAAGGAGATCTATCAGAAAGAGTGTCTGCAGAAGCGATTGCTACCCTTCATCAAAAGTCACAAAGAAAAAAACCTTTTTTCTGGCCCAATTTGGCATCATGCCACTATGCTAAAACTGTGATGGAGTGGTGCCAAGCAAATCAAGTGAACATTGTACCAAAAACCTCAAACCCGCCAAATTGCCCAGAGCTACGACCAATCGAGAAATATTGGGCTCTAATCAAGCGGAAGCTTTCTGGAAAGAAGCAAGGAATCAAAGACATCAAACACTTCCAGCAAATTTGGATAAAGACGGCTTCTACGATTTCTGAAGAGTCTGTACAAACCCTAATGGACGGAGTTAAGCGCAAAGTTCGAAAGTTTTATGCAAATACCGAATAACTATGTATTGTCTTCATGAATTGTTAAAACTCATCCCATGAATCTGAAATAAACAATTACGAAGGAAATACAATGCGAAATTTATGTTTTATTCATGTTTTGAGGTGTCCGGATAATTGCGGATACAGACCTTAGTCTTATTGAATTCCATCAATTTTCAGGAAATTAATGATTAATTTGTTTTTGTAGATGTAAACTCTCATAATCTTCGAGACGCATTTATTTTCGGCTCTTACCGTGCCAATATTCACCATAAAATTAAATGCGCATATTATTGGAAGCATGATAGGCTATAAAAAAAACTCAATTTGTTTTGAATATTTTGCTATCAAACAAATTTCCCGCAACACTGGCACTTCTTTGATATAATTTACTGTTAAATGAATCCGAAGAGCAGAGAATCAAACAAAGCAGAAAAACAAAAACCAACCACGATATCACCGTGAAGTTTGACAACTGTGGCCATTTGGCCCTATGCTGGTTTTGATGGCAGCCAATAGGTTTTATGAAGGTTCTCAAGTGGTCATAACATCTTTCACTAGAACATTTTCAAAATCTTTATGGTCTTGTAAAGGTTTTATTAATTTGTTTTCACAACCGTCTATGGAGTGGGTCACTTTATACACATTTCTGCTTTAAAGATGCACAGAGGAAGTGTTGGTGGACAAAACAGTTTTGAATTTAGTTTTATCAACAAAGCTGGAAGGAGTGCTATACGGCTGGAAAGAAACTAAACTTGTTACTTGGGATTGCATGTTAGATTTGCAATACATTTATGGCATATTTCAATGATCGTTAGGTCAATTATCGGTTAAATCAGGTCTTTCATTGCACACAAATTCCTTGTTTACATTTTCTTTGACGTTTAATTACGTGAGAAAAAAATTTGCGCGTCTCTAAAAAATATTAATTTTTGTCTGTGTATATTATTGTAAGCATTAAAAATGATTATTGAACTTTTAGCAAAAATTCAAACGGAATATCTTTCATTAATTTCATACTTCCTCCATAATGTTCACTCACTCAGGGTTCACTGTTCTACACCATCCCAAACCATCCCAAATAAAAAAAAAGACAACCTTATAATAGAAAACAATCAGATGCGAGAACTATTTCCGGATGTCGTATTTCACCGAGCCACTTCAAAATATAGTCGCACGTTTTTTTTATATTCTCTCTGTCCTCACGCTCTTTGTTCGTCCAATTCTCCCAATTTGATCGGTGTCATCCCCCTTAAATCCGATCCATGCACCATAGCCGGGAACGAGCACTGGCCAGGAGATGATGCCCA
Source organism: Aedes japonicus (assembly GCA_034211315.2). Classification (NCBI taxonomy): domain Eukaryota; kingdom Metazoa; phylum Arthropoda; class Insecta; order Diptera; family Culicidae; genus Aedes; species Aedes japonicus. The sequence continues at coordinate 18,117 of JASCZW010007147.1, read as the reverse complement.
TCTGATTATCATCGCTCGTTCGGGGCTCCAATCCAATCACGTTGAAATTTGTTATTTTTTTTTTTTTTGAACAAGTCTCGGAAAAAAAACATCACTCAGCTCCAGCACGCTGGAGCCAGTGAGGAAGCGAGAAAGAAAAAAAGCTAACAACTAATTTATGTTGATGAGATTTGGAGAGAAATTTATTACGATTTTGCAAGGTCGTAAAAGTGGGAGCTCATCTAGCTCCCCTTCATTATTAGACCGTTTGATGCGAATCTATCAATCGCGTGATTTTTGGCAAACGGACGTACGGGAAATATATTGCTTTGAGCGCGCTAATTTATCGCTTGCTGAATGCCGGAACGTGTGCGCAACACGGAGCGAAATCAATCAAGTTCGCTGGTTGCACTGCTGAGTGACGGTTATGGATTTTCATGGATTGGATGGAGGCGCATGGCTATCTGCGATTGCTTTGGCTCACAGCTGCGTGCACAATTTGTTTCATGAAACTAATTTCACTGACCACCAGGCATCTTGATTGATGTAAAATTGGTTCACTGTTTACTGAATTCCTTCGACGAAATGGATTTACTCTGTTGCCCAACAAACATGGCGATGGCATGCGAGCAGGTGCGAACGAAATGGACTGTTGTTAATTTGATTTTTATTTTTCGGAATATTATCAGCTTATCCAATTTTTTTGTTCGCTTCGGATGAACAGAAAATAAGCCCAGTTGCGTCTGTACTGAACTGATTGCAAACATCAGAAACATGAACATTCCATCGAAATGCAGCATGTTAATTCATTTATCTTTGTTCCGCTGTTTGACGTTTTGCATTCTTGTTTTGTCATTTTGGGCTTGTAAACCGTTGACAACATTTTAATTGAAAAATTTCACACATGCATTTAATTTATGTAAAGCTATGCAGAATGAGGATAAAAATATTATTGTTGGAGGTGGAAGGCACAGGAATGAATGGAAGAAAAAAAAGAGACCAGAAAATCCATTTACACCAATCACAGAGTGACAATAAAAACAGCACTCCAGTGCATTCATTTACACATTTTTTGTATTCGATTCGAAAAAAAACCCTACAAACATACGTAAAAATAATGCATTTAAAATATTTAATTACGAAAACAGTCAATGACAGCAATACGGGGGGAATCAGAAAAAAAAAATCCAGCTTGTAAGCGCGAGATCCACTGAAATGGGAGATAAAACAAACAAGTCGATAATGACAGCAAAAAAATTAAATCGTAAAAAAAATGAACAACAAACGGCAAATTGGATTATCAAACGGCTTCTTTTATATTCCATCAAGGGGTGATAAAAAATAAGCCATTGAGATCAAACGCAGTTTTCCACAAACGCAGAACACGGTGTTCAGAATTTGACGCGAATGAGCTTTTCATTTTCATACCGATAAAGTTAACCGTTCTGTTTTGAAGTTGCGAAGGGGGGAGAGGAAGGGCTAGTTGATGGCAACAAATGAGTTGGAGAAAAAGTACAGAACAGATTTGTGAGGCTTATTGATTGAAGTTGATTGTCAGCGTGCTTTTCAATGTTGAACAAATGAAAACATTAAGCTCCTTTCAGATTCGAGGGGTCATAGTGGACCCCTTAAGGAAAATGGGTGTAAAAATCACAGACTGAACACTTTTACACCGTCTTCAGAAAATTTGTTCTACATCAACTCTTCTATCTGGACGACATAAAAAAGGCCTTCTGACTACCTTGAACATCCTGAATACGAAGAAGTTTAGAAAGGCAAAATTAATGCCTTATAAATAGTGTAAGCGTTGTTCTAGAATATGGTACATAAAGGATGTACAGTTTGTCCCATAAAAAGATGCGAAAATCCACACCTCAGTTTCAAATAAGTTTTTTTTCATAGAAAATGATGGAGGGATTCGTTTATTAAGCCATTCATGATTTCAATATGTCCACCAATTTATGAGTCAGTCATGGAGTTCCATGCTTTGGTAACCCAAGTAACATTGCCGTTTATTAAAGCTTTATGAACTAAGTTTTATTAAAGTTTTATGAAAGCCACTAGAAATCAATTATATTTTATTATGGCACCAAGAGGTGCCAATAGGTTTCAATTTTTAATCTGGTTTATGAGAACCTACACAGCTTCTTTTCAAAGACCATAAAACCATTCCTTCTCAAATTCCTTTTACTCTTATAAAAGGTTTTATTACGACTTTATCAACTCGTAAAATGCTGTTTTGAAATGCCGTTTTAGGTTTCATTCATATTATCTTATGAATGGTCAGTTAAAAAAGCTTTTTAAAACCATTTTGCCTCCAGTAAAAGCATTAAACGGCAAATTAGCATTGAGGGAAGAAACCAAATGACCAAATAGTTTTATAGTAGTCATTGCGAAGATACGTTGGCTTTTTTGCAAAACTGTGTTTTTTTTCCCAATCGCTATATCGAAATATAAGAAATCATTGAAATGTGGAAAAATAAATGCACCAAACTTTAAATGTTTTGCAAATGAACTGTAGATCGAAGACCAGTTTTGGCATTCTTTTATATAAGTTTATTGAATTCCATCCATTTTCAGGAAATGAAGGATTAATTTTTTCGCTCACATTTCTTTTAAATTTGTTTTTGTTGATATAAATTTATTTATTTATTTATTGTCGTCAATCATAAGTAGACCATATAATATATATTAAATAATAATATAATATTATTCATTCTTGTATGTTCTGGTTTCTTATGGAGCTAAAATACTGTTTTTAGTTTATGCCGAGACATTGTAAAGTCAATGATTTCGCAGTGTTTATTGTAAGAGGCCATCATGCGATTTATTGGTCCATTTGTTGCATAGTTTGTGCGACGATGGCTGATGGCGAATAGGTTACGATTTCGAAGTTGCCGAATAGGTGCATATATGTTTAATTTTGATAAAAGTTCTGGTGAGTCAATACGCTGCGAAACGATATCGTTTACAAATGAAACGCTTGCATACTCACGACGCTCTTTCAATGTTTGGATGTTTATAAGCATGCAACGCGCTTCATATGATGGAAGACGAAATGATGTCCAACCCAACCTACGAAGAGCATATAATAGAAATTGCTTTTGTACTGATTCTATTCTGTTTTCGTGTGTGGTTAAATGAGGAGACCATACAATGCTGCAATATTCTAGAATAGACCTAACATAAGCTATGTATAGTGTTTTAATAGTGTATGGGTCCTGAAAATTATGACAAAAGCGCTTAATAAAGCCCAGCATGTTATTTGCCCTGTGAATAATTGTGTTGTAGTGGTCTATGAAATTAAGTTTGGAGTCTAAGATTATTCCTAAGTCCCTAACTCTTTCACATTTTTCTACTTTTTGATTACCTAGTGAAATTGGTATGTTTGGTGTTGTTATTTTTTTGCTAAATGATATTGAGTTGCATTTTTTTACATTCAGCTCTAATAGGCTTTTTTACACCATGTGTAGAATATGTTTATTTCATTCTGGAATAAGTTGATGTCTTCCTTATTTCGTATTTCCAAATAAAGCTTCATGTCATCGGCATAGATTAATACTTTAATATTTTTAAGAATAAAGGAAATGTCATTTACGTACAAAATAAAAAGAAGGGGTCCTAAATGAGAGCCTTGTGGGACACCAGAAGTGACTTGAATAGGATTTGATTTCTTTCCATTTAATTTTATTATTTGTTGGCGGCTGGTTAAGTATGATTCAAGCCATTTCAAGAGTCCAGGTTCAATCCCATGTTTTTGTAGTTTGAAAAGTAGCATTGGTATGTCAATACGATCAAAAGCCTTGCTAAAGTCTGTATAGAGAGCTTCTACGTGGTTTCCATTATCCATTGCATTCAATGAATAGTCTATAAATTCAATTAAATTTGTCGAGGTTGAACGGCCCTTAAAAAAGCCGTGTTGCTTGTCAGTTATTTGATTTTTGATTTGGAAAAATAATTTTTCATTGACAATTGCCTCGAAAAGTTTAGGAATACAAGAGATAATGGCTATTCCACGATAATTACGTATGTCAGATTTTCGTCCAGATTTGAAAATAGGGACCAAAAATGAGCTTTTCCATATTGTTGGGAAAATTCCTGATTCCAGTGACATATTAAAGAGCCAAAACAATGGAGATGTGAGTTCCATTGCTAAACTCTTCATGAACACTGGAGGAATTCCGTCAGGTCCAGGACCTTTTGCGGCGTCCAAATTTTTTAATGCTTGGAAAATATCTTGCACATACAATTGGATGACGCCAATGCTCCCAGTAAATTCAGGGTAAAATGCAAAATATTCGCGATCGCGATCCTCTTCAGAAAATGTCGTATAGATTTCTTGAAAAAATGTTGCAAAAAGATTGCAATTTTTTCCGAGTTATCACCGACACGTTCATCAAGGTACATTGTAGATGGAAAATTGTCAGATTTTAAATTGGTTTTTACGTAATTGAAGAAGTTCTTCGGGCATGACTTTATTTCAAGTTCAGTTTTTGTATTGTATTCTTCAAGCGCAATACCCATGGCTAGATTCAATTGGTCGCATATGTCCAGATAGTTTGCTAAATTTTCACTACTGTTGAATTTTTTGAAAATTTTGTGAGCTTTCTGCTTTCGATTTTTTAAATTTTTGATTTGTCTGTTAAACCAGACTGGATCACTCGTATTTCGGTGGACGTCGTTTTTTCTTCAAAGGTATTTCTTGCAAAATTATTTCCGATAAAATTTTATAAAAAATGTCTACAGCAGTTTCGACATTTCCTTCATTCTTGAAAATTTCCTGCCAGTTTACATTGTTTAGTTTGCTTCTGATATTCGCATAATTAGCTAGTCTGTATTCAAAGACTTCTTCATATTCACAGTCGTTGGGTCTTTGATATTCATGTATAAATAAAGAATATTCGATTGCCGTGTGACGCATTTCATTTTTCCATAATGGGTTCAGCGATTCAGTCACACAGAAATCTTCTTGAATATTCGTGAGCAAGAAGTCCAAAAACAATTTTCTTCATTTCTGATGTGGTTTACTTGATTAAGTCCAAGTTTTGCGATTTCGTCGAATATGAATTGCAAAGTAATATTCTCCCCAACGACTGGGAGTAAGATATTTTCATTTTCGGAGTCTAGAATGAAGTCAGCGTTGCGTTGATTAAAGTCCCCATAGATGTGAACTTTCACTTCAGGAGGAAGTTCAGATAAAAATTTTTCTGCACATTCGAAAAACTTTTCATATGTATTTTTATTAGCATTATATGGTGGAAAATACACAGAGGCAAATACGTGTGTTTCACCTGCTATATGAGATTTCACCCAAACATGCTCAAATTCATTAAATTTTGATGAGAGAATTATTTCTGAGTTGAATTTTGCAGAGACGGCTACGAGGACTCCACCGCCTGACTTCTTTCCAGACTCAAGAAGATTCCTATCATTTCTGAATACGTTATACGCACTTCCGAAAATTTCTTCACTTTTTACACTTTCATCCCAGCTAGTTTCAGTTGCCAGAATAATCGAAAAGGATGTACCAAGAAGATTTTTATGAATTTCTTTCATTTTTGATGGGCTTTTCATGCGATTGAAATTTTGACAATAAATCAAAATTTCAGTAGCATTCTGTTTTGGTGAAGAAATTGTAGGAAGCGCGTCGGTTGATGAAATATTTACCGATATTGATGAGGTTTCTTCATCTTCTATGGAGGGCGTCGTTTCTTCTTCTTCTATGGAAGGCGTCGTTATTTCCGAAAATGTGTCCCTGGGGAGGTAGAGTAAAATTTGGTGCTACTCTCTCGTAGTTGCTGCAGGCGGTGTGTTCGATCGCTGGATAAAGATGTGCGGTGTGACTGCAGGTCTGCCAAGGCGTCATTGCGTGATACTCCCATCTCTTTGTAAACGTCCAGGAAAATTTCACGTAGAAGGTTGGTGTCCGTAGGTAAACCTTCCGCTGCTAGCATTACTGAGGCACTTATTTTAGTCATTCCGCGAGTACATACATTTGTTGGCTGGTCATGGAGATAAGCAAGGTAAGTCCGCACCGTCTCCATGATTCTGTAGTCCCGCAAACGAGCTTTTAAGTAGCGCCTGTCCCCATCAGCTGATTGCTGCGTTAAGTTTACGATGGGTGGACGCATGGGGTCGGGTGTCCAGTGAGGTGTCGAGTGCGATGCCAAATGTGTTGATGCCGTGGTATTTTCCGCTGGTGATTCTTGATTTTGTTGTTGCTGTTGTTGCTGATTTGCTGGATGTTGTTGGTTCGCTGGCTGTGGTTGTTGTTGTTGTTGCTGTTGTTGGTTGTTAGAAGGCAGTAGTAGTGCAGTACTTTCAGCCACTATTTGCACGATATTGGGTGAATGCTGGCTCTGCCTTTCTGGTTGGTATGGGTTTATTGTTTCACCCTGTATGAAGCTAAACTTTGAAGCCGAGAGTGCTGCAATTGGGTGGTCGGTGGTAGAAGGTGGACCGGCAAATTGAGCTTTAGCTGAGGCCAGTAGCTCTTTGTCTGTACCCAAAGTTCGATTGCCTTCTTGTAGAACGTTGTTTTGAGCATTTTCTACGGGTTGATGACTGATGATGGGGAAGAGTTGTTGTTTTCTTTTTCTTCTTTTCCTCCTTTCTCTGGCCTTATCAGCAGCTTTTTCTTGAAGCTGCCGATTGTTAAGCTTCATGTCGTATCCAGACCAGTCCTGCCTCCAGCACCGTTTATTCCCTAAAGTACGCCATCCAGAGACAGGAGGGTCATTTTTTGGTGAACCTTTGGCACGTAGTTTAGACAATTTGGCTCGACGTTCAGCAAACAGGTCAGCGATGACGTTACTCGTAGTCGACTGTATGAGCTGTTGTTGTTGTTGTTGTTGCTGCTGTTGCTGTTGCTGTTGCTGCTGCTGCTGTTGATGGTGTGACTGTTCAGATGCGGTATTGTTTTCGATTAGAGGACTTTCTGTTAATTCCTCCTCCAAAGTTTTCTGTTGGGGTGGGGTGACAAGCGATGAATTTGACTTAGGGGCTGTGATAGCCGCAGCCACAAATTTAACTTCATCTAGGATTTCATGAAGTTCTGACTCTTGGCTGAAGTGAGTCAGTGATGTAGTTAATGATTCGGCGCTTTTCGTTAAAAGTGCCATGTCGTTTTGTAGGCTAGTGAGCCGATCGTCTAGGAAACTGTTTATTTTTTGTGACATAATCGAATTTGATTTATCGATGCCGGTTAATGTTAAAGCCGTACGTGAGTCACACGACTTCATATGGTGGTCGATTGAAGTGCTTACGACTTCATGGCTTTTGTTGACCTTAGTCAGCGTTTCCATTACTTCTTTGAAGAAGTGGTCAAGGTTGTCAAATAATATTGACACAGCGGAAAGCTTTTTCAGGTCAGCAGCAATGCGCTGATTTGAGTCATTCTGGGAGCGGATGGCTTTCAGAAGTTCTTCCTGATGATGCAGCATTAAACGCACATCGGTTTCCTTGCGTAGAATTTCCTGACAGTCGGTACACATGGGAACCACATATTGAGTGATAAATCGCTCCCGGGTCCGTTGCACTCCAATACAGGCAGCATGGTATGTTCTGCTGCAGAATTCGCACTTCCAAAGAAGGTGGTCGTCATTTGTGGTACACGATTTGACACCGCAAGGCATTATGATTAGTAGTTAATGTTCGACGCGACACAAAAAGCCGGCAAAAAACACGCGCGATGTTATGATTTAACGGAAAAAAATAATAATAAAATAAATTGAAGTTACAGGCGAAGCACGAGAAGCGCACGACGCTACGTTGTCAAGAGGTTAAAAAAAGTTTATATACAAATTTAATTACGGACCGTACTTGAAACACGTCCGTCCTCGACGACGGTTCGATTATGTATTCAGCATAATCTTCGAGGCGCAATTATTTTCGGCTCTTATCGTACGAAAATTCACCATAAATTTAAATGCGCATATGATTAGAAGCATGATACGCTGTGAAAAAACTCAATTTGATTTGGATATTTTGCTATCAAATAAAATTTCCCGCAACACTTGGACTTTTTTCCTAGATATCATTTACTGCAAAATGAATCAGAAGAGCAGAGAATCGAACAAAGCGGAACAACAAAAACCAACTACGATGACACAGTGAAGTTTGACGGCCGCATGCTGGTTTTCATGGCGGCCAATAGGTTTTATGAAGGTTCTCAAGTGGTTATAACTTCTGTATCTAGAACATTTTCTAGATGAAAAAATCATGAGCACGTCGGCGATTTGTCACAGTTGCGCAATCAACATGGATGCTGTGGAAGTTGCTTGCAGTGGCTTTTGTAAAGCTGCTTTTCACTTCAGTTGTGCAAAAATTACGGAAAAGCTGTACAAGGAAATAAGTGGAAAAGCTGGTATTTTCTGAATGTGTAAAGACTGTCGCGGCCTTATGCCTAATGCTCGCTTCAAGAATGCTTTGACTACCATGAATTCCGCTGCGATCGAAGTCAACGACACATACACAAAAGTTATCGAGGAGATAAATAGCGAGATCAAAGACAGCCTGATTGCCGAAATCAGACGGATGATTAAAGGAGGGTTCAACAAGCTGTCTCCTGCGGTACTAGGTCACGTTCCTCGTTTCTTTTTTGGTTGTTCCAACACTCCCAAGAGAACCCGTGATGATGAAGTCGCAGCATCCGATCAACCGACCGAAATTCTTCATGGAGCCGGTCTGTCAACAGCCAGCGTACCAACAGTTCGTGTGGATAGATCCATTGACAAATTTCTTTGTTAACCTCAAGAATTTCCCCTTGACGATTCTGAGGCAGACATCGAAAAACTGGTCAAGGACAGTTTGAATGAAGATGAAGCCGTTGTAAAACCGCTTATACCGAGAGGTCGGCCATTGTCGTCACTGACATTCATCTCGTTTAAGGTAGGAATCAGTGTCGAAATGAAGTCGAGAGCTATAGTTCCTTTGTCCTGGCCGCAAGGAATCGAGTTCCGGAGTTCATCGAAGATAACACGAGAGCGATGAATTTTGGAAACCTGTGCAGAACGTGGATGCAGGCCCAACGACCAGCATATCGAGCCAGCCGTGTTAATTCCAGAACCCTCTCCCATTCGTCCTTTCACGTCTAAACCACTCACCGTATACTACCAGAACGTCCGTGGACTGAGAACTAAAACGAACACACTGCTCTCTCTCTGCTGGCCAGCGATTTCGATATTGTTGTTCTTACGGAAACGTGGTTGCACACCGAAATCGCTTCCGCAGAATTAGCATGTAACTATGCTATTCATCGATGCGACCGCAATGCTTCTACCAGCAATCTGCGAAGAGGTGGTGGTGTACTGATTGCTGTAAAATTGGAGCTGAACTGCAAGGCCGTACATCTAGTGGATTGTGATAGTCTGGAACAAACGGCTGTTCGGGTTGTTTTTCCGCAATTTTCGTTATTCGTTTGCTGCATTTATCTTCGACCAAACAGCTGTCCGGAGAGCTACGCAAGACACGTGGAATCAGTCAACCAAATTCAAAGTCAAGCCAACCCCCGTATGTAATCGTTTGCTTTGGAGACTACAATCTACCAAATTTAATCTGGCGATTTGATGAAGAGATTTTGGGATGCTTGCCAACTAATATGTCAACGCAACAAGAGCTTACCATAGTTGAATCAATGTTGTCAGCGGGCCTCTATCAGGTGAACGATCTTCTGAACGCGAACGGAAAGCTACTTGACTTGGTATTCGTAAGTGATCCATGTATCATAGATCTCTTCGAAGCTCCATCTGCTCTTCTAAAAATTGACGCTCATCATAAGCCATTCCTTTTAACTGTGGACGCCCGTTCTCGCGAGGATGATTCTCTATCAGGCATCACGCCGCGTAATGATCTGGACTTCAGCCGCTGTGATTATCAAGCCATAAATGCAATGATCGCCTCCCAGGATTGGAACCAGCTACTGAACAACAATTCAATCGATGCCTCAGTTACCACTTTCTATGGAACTATCCATCAAATCATCCGGGATACTGTTCCTGAAAAACCTCGTAGGCCTTCTAAGCAGTTTAGCCAACCTTGGTGGACGCCACAACTCCGCAATTGTCGTAACCGCTTACGAAAGATCAGGAAACGGTTCTTCCGCAACAGGAATTCTACGAACACGAGTGAGTTGAAGCTTGCTGAAGAGGAGTACACTCATCTGCAACAGATTCGTTTCCGTGAGTATGTCGACAGTATCCAAGCAAATTTCAGACAAAATCCTTCTTCCTTCTGGACCTACATCAACAATCGCAAGAGTTCTGCCAGAGTTCCCATTGATGTTTCCTACAAGTCTCATAGCTCTCGCTCGTCGGTTGCAGCTGCGAATCTATTCGCCGAGTTCTTTCGTTCCGTACACGACGACAACCCACCTCCAATGTCGCAGCAATACTTGGAAAGTCTTCCATCGTATAACCTTCGACTTCCTCAAATCGTTTTCAGTGATGACGATATTCAGAAAGCTCTCAGCGCTGTCGATTCATCTAAAGGTCCTGGTCCCGATCTCATTCCGCCCGTCTTTGTCAAAGAATGTGCTCAGTCGCTGTCTGTTCCCGTCGCAGCGATTTTCAACCGATCCTTGATCGAAGGAGTATTTCCGGATGCTTGGAAACTGGCATCAATAATTCCAATCCACAAGACTGAACACACATTGCGTGGAAAATTATCGACCGATATCTATTTTGAACTGCCTAGCGAAAGTTTTTGAGAGTCTATTGCACGACGTGCTGTATCCTGCCTTGCAACCTGTGATATCCGAGCATCAACATGGATTCGTAAAAAGCGGTCAACAACGTCGAACCTCATGACATACACCCACAGTGTGATCAATGAGCTGGAAAAGCGGTGTCAGGTTGACGCAATCTACGTTGACTTCTCAAAAGCGTTTGACAAGGTACCTCACGTATTGGCAATTGCAAAATTGAACCGCCTGGGACTACCTTCTTGGATCATTCAATGGCTGAAATCATATCTGTCTGCGCGCAAAGCTTTTGTCAAAGTGCACGATGCTAGGTCGAATGTATTTGATATAACTTCCGGCGTTCCGCAGGGCAGTCATCTTGGTCCTCTGATATTCGTCCTCTTTATTAATGATATGTGCGATAGCCTCAAGTCTGGTAAACTGCTCTATGCAGATGACTTAAAGCTGTTTGGCGTGATTAAGTCGCTTGTAGATTGCGGTGCACTGCAAGCTGATATTGAACGGTGTTTCAACTTGGTGCGAAATGAACGGAATGCAAATGAATGCGGCGAAATGAAAAGTAATGACGTTCACTCGATGTCGGACTACTGTATCTTTTGCCTACGAGCTGAACAACTTGCCATTAGAAAGAGTCACGTCGATCAAGGATCTTGGCGTCATACTTGATAGTAAACTTCGCTTTAACGAACACATCTCAGTGACAACTGCGAAAGCCAATGCGATGCTAGGTTTCCTACGCCGGAACACAGCCCACTTCAATGACATGCATGCGCTGAAGGAACTGTTCTGTGCTTTAGTTCGCAGTGTACTTGAATATGGAGTGCAGGTTTGAGCTCCGTATCATGTCGTCCATATAGCTCGTATTGAAAGAGTCCAGAAGCGCTTCATAAGGTATGCTCTACGTGGCCTGTCATGGAACGACCCAGTGAACCTACCGCCATACGAACATCGATGCGCACTCCTCGATTTACAACCGCTGGTGAGTCGTCGAGTGATGCTGCAAAGGTTGTTCATTTTCGACGTAATAGTTTTTGGTTGTTCGGATAGGCAGAAGATTCTTTGTAGCAGCTACTCTTATTTTTACTTTATCGCAGCTCGAAGCTAGAATGAATATATTTTTAAATTAATTATCTTCAAAACAAGGATATTCCAACTTACATTAAGTCTTCCCTTAATTGACCTTATCCGAAGCAATATCTTATCCTATAGCCGACTTATCCAGCGTCACCCTCTTATTGGCAGTAGAACAAGGCAATTTGGCCGAACCAGCAAGGCAACCTAAATTCAACGAAATTCAATGAATTTAATTCAATAGATTCTAACCCTCATCCGGCTACTACGTTTTCTCACCAACGCTTCTCTTAAAGAAAGCACACAGCTATGAGTAAGTAAATTAATTCCAAGCTCGCTGACCTCCTATTCACTAAATGAACTCCAATGCTCGACCAAGATTTCAAACACGTTTGTTATACTTTTCCGCTTCTTTATCTATACCATGACGTTTCCAGATGTCAACGCAATTCGTCTGCTTGCCCAGCAATGGTGCCAGAACATCCCCCGCCTTGTGAATCCTGGTGGAGGTCCAGTAAAGGTCCACATAGGGTTCACCGTTAGTTACCTCCATGATCGCCAACTTAACAACCGGACGTTTCAGCTCTTTGCCGCTAGCTGTTCGCACGATCGCTTGGCAGATCCTGCCATCACTTCCCAAGATCACTTGGTGAACTTTCCCTCGTATCCATGTTCGTCGATGTCCTTCGGCCACATACACCAAGTCTCCCACTTTCACTGGCTTACTCATATCATAACAACAAAAACAACAAGTATTTTTACGTCTATTTTCCGTAATGTTCTTTCATGTTATTAGGATGGATCTAAGGGAAGGATGATCCCAAAGCGTGCTGTAACTACGAACCTGATATGAATAGTAAAATTCTCAATGTGACCTCCAGGATCCACGATCCTCTGCTTAAGCAGGTGGAAAACTACTTGATGTGAAATGTCACAATGGAACTGACTCTTTCCTTCGGGTCTTGACCAAGAATCCCTACTGAGCCCTTGCGGCACGACAAACCGGCCATTTCAGCGCAAGTAGGTCTTAGCCTGAACATATGCCCATATTGAGTACTCCAAAGGATTCAAGTCCGGGCTGCGAGGAGGCCAAATGTCTTTTGGCCAAAATTCCATGTTTTCCTTCAGTCACGCTTGAATCCCATTTAGAGCGTATGGCACGGTGCTTCGTCCTGTTGGAAAAATTGACGTGCTGGTGTGCTCAAAGTTTGCTTTCATCTATGACAGAACATGGTTCTTCAAATGTTCATATAAACGGTATTAACTTTTAATCTAGCTTTGATAAATACTGGAGGCATTTTAAAGCCATTGGACGCAACTGCCCCGAAAGCCATGACTCGGCCGGATGTTTGGTTGTAAACTTGAATTTCACGTTCTCTGGAACACCCTCAATCTTCTTTGGCGAAATAAACCTGTCTGTACGTGTGTTAGATACGGGATCGATGGTGAACATTTTCGCCAAACAATTCGAGCCTCCAGCAGCAGTTGTTTGATTCGGTCCGTTACATAGTGGCGCTTTACTCTTGCCCTAGACGAACAGGCTTCCGTGAACGTGTTCCACCAAGGAGTGAACGTTGGATACGGTAAACGGTAGCCAGGTGGCATTCCACAATCGCTGCAATTTGTTTTACGGGCTTTAGGGCGAGCAGCAAACTAGCCACAACATCCTTTGCGTACATTTTTCTCAACTTTGTTACTCGAGAACCACTGTTTTGTTTACATAGTTTCAGAGTATGTAGTCAGATGATTACACAAACGTATTAAAACAGTAAAAATAATGCTAAAAACTACTCAAAAATAAGTATTGAAAACTTTCGCATTTCTTTATGGGACATACTGTACCATATTCTAAAAAGTTTTGCACGAGTTCTTTGAGAATAAGGATCTTGTTGACGGGTGAATTTTGGTCTGAATTTACATCTTTTCAGCAACGTTGAAGAGGTGTCATGCATCTTTTATCTGAACTTTATTTTCGGTATAACGTTACTTTTGGGTAAGTAGGTATCTGAGAAACTTATATTTGGTATACTTCGCTAACTTGCGATTTTCGTCTAAGATCGTCAATTCTCCCGGTCGCGAACTCTGTTCAAACAAATAATGTTCGTAAATGTTAACATTATGTTTTACCCATCTCAGTACCACCTTATTTCCCAACTAATTCACATCAACATATTATAAATAAGGAAAATTAAACTTTTTCGTACAATGCAAACTATGTTTATACTCTGTTATTGTAAAGTTCTATTCACTCATTATTTTCTTTTGTTCAATAATCCACCCTTCTTTACGTTTATCGATCATCTCTCAAACTGGCATTTCTCTATAAACGTTCGACCATAAATTTAAAGGGGCGTCATCGGTACTCAAAGGTAGCCGGCGGCAACTAAACAGTGAGTTTGCCAAAAACCACCCGCTCATGTAGTTCCGGTACGCCCGAGACTTCCGCTGCCAATCCCTTCGACTCATCCCGAATGTCCAGTAGTGCCATCGTGGTGGCGGGTCTGCTGATTGTTCCTCTCGACGTGTACACCTCAGCCCGCCGAACTTGCTCGTCCTTCATATTCACAATATCCGGGACTCGTCTTCAAATACATTCGTTACGCTTACCGTCGTGGACTACCACCACCAGGTCAGCGGGTTTCAATGGTTTAACTGGTTGGAACCATTTGGTACGACGAGTTAGAGTTGGTAGGTAATGTTCTGACCAGTTAGAATACGGAATCATTTATTGTGTTGCAGCGGCACGGAAAGTGACCTCTGCAAGAATTCTTTTACAGTGGTTTATTTACCTTGGCGCCCCTTTTCTGTGGTATAAATTTCACGGTGTTTCGTGCAGTGAGTCAAAAGTTCAGATGGAAGCCGAGAGGAGAGAAAAAATTCTACACACCCACGTTGATAATCCAACGTGGTCCGCAATAAAAATCGCAAAAACGTTGAAAATCGCCAAATCAACCGTGTATGATGTGCTCAAACGTTCCAGGGAGCAAATATAGCGTGGATCGAGTGCCTCAAGGTAAGCGTCGTAGTGGAACATATGACCGCAAGCTGAACCAGAAGGTGTTGAGAATCGTCAGAGCAAACCCTGGACTATCAGATAATGAAATCGCACAAAAATACGCTGCTGCTCGCAGTACCGTTCAAAGAATTCGCTTGCGCCAGCAAGTAACCAAACAGAACGTTGAAGCAAAGTTTCGTCACCAAAACACGAGCTCGAAAATTGTACCAGCAGGTATAGACGAAGTACCAGGGATCCCTGCTTATCGACGATAAAACCTACGACAAAATGGAGTTCGGACACCTGGCCGAAAATTCTACATGGCGACGACACGAGGAGATGTTCCTGCTTTTATGGACAAATTTACCAAAAAAAATGATGATTTGGCAAGAGATATGCAGCTGCGGAGCAAAGACCAAAGTGTTTGTGACGAATAAGACGATAGACTCGAAGCTGTACAGGGAAGAATGCCTCAATAACCGCGTACTACCTTTCATTAAAAGCCCATAAAGGTCCCGTGAAGTTTTGGCCAGATTTGGTAAGTTGCCGGGAAGTCATCCAGTCGTAGCGCGATAATAACGTAGATTTCATCGATAAAATCATAAATCCACCGAACTGCTTGCAGTTCCGGCCCATCGAGAGATTATGGGCAGTACTGAAGCGGAAGCTTAAGAAAAGTGGAAAAAACGGTTCGGGACGCGACTCAGAGGACCAAAATGTGGAACAAATGTGCCAAGGAAGTTGACTCCGGAGGTTGCAGCGTTTGATGAGAGTAATAAACGAGAAGGTGCAAATTTTAATTAGAAACGAAGAGAAATGATTTGTATTGATATTAAGTAAATTACAGTGAATTACCTTTATTTTGATGTATTAAACTTATTTAAACGTCAATCCGTTACCGAGATATAGATGGTTTATCATTACGGATTCAAAATGGACATAGCTTTCAATGTGATTTGTGAACAACAATAGAAAACCAATCAAATTTACCAGTAATCAGCCCTAGGTGCCACTAGGTTCTCATCTTGACCCATTACACTGTATGTATACTGCTGAACGCATATAGGGTGAGGGACTGATTCTCGTCATCAATCGCTATTACTCCAGCCGTACAAGAACCAAATGACTTCAAATTCTGTTCATGAAGAGTTTCACATAGACACTACCCAGGTAACCAATAAGCAGTCCAAAGCGTCTTCACGGTAATCTATCAAGCAATTAATTCGCCTTAAATGCTACATAAATACCGTTTTTGGCCCCAATACACAGCTGCTTTGCTCCAATGCTATGATAATGCTTCATTAATGCTATTGATATTCGAAATGCTCATCAGATGGCTACAAGCATTTAAATAGCATTTGAGAATCCAACTTCTTTCAACGAGATAGCATTCAAAAATTTTGTTATAATGCGCCATATTAAGCTTGCAATGGCATATGAAATCCAGATTTAGGGTTGATATACTGCATATGATAATGCTTTTTTGGTTACCTGGGTAGTCAGGTAAAAAAAAGCAAATCATCTCGGTTTCACTACGGCTGAGCAATAACGAGTTGCGAGAGTTTGCCCCTGCACCCTATGCCGACGTCATGAAATATAAAGTTGTAGCCAAGGCTACAAGTTTTTCACAGCATGTTTACATTTTTGCGTTCACTTCACAAATATAACTTACAGTTCAAAGAAAAGTTGGCACCTGGTTGGCAGTTGGTTTCTGACTTTCCTTAGGGTGGAACTTAAAAAAAGTTGTTTTCTTTTTGCTGTAACTTTTTTATTTCAATTTCAATTTGAAAACTTTGCAGAGATGACTTTTAAGGAATAAAATGACACACGTTTTGGAGGTACAAGAAAGTTGCTAGTTTTTGTAGAAAAAAAGTTTTAGGGGTTCAGGTGTAAAAAAGTTTTTGCAAGATCTTCTTCTTTATTTCAGAATATTTGTAAACAAGGAGAGTACGTGAATTTGCAACTGATCTATGCAAATTTTTTGTCCTTTTGTCCTCTTTAGATACAACTGTTTTAAAATTGGCAGTTCTGCATTTTTATGCATCATTTTCAATGTAGCACACAATTATCATCAGACTGTAACAACACGAGTTTTGTATGAAAATGTTTATATTGTTATATTAATCCATTCCAGTTTAGAATAACATTTATATCACAGACAAACAGACATAACAAATTGAACATTTTGGTACAAAATCATCGTCACTAGCACACTGTGCCATTTGCTGAGCACACTATGATGGATGATGTGTGAATATTTGGGAAGATATTAATTGTAAGAAAATCGAGACAGCTGCGTTATTCGTGGCAATAATAGCCAACTAAGAAACATTTGAATTGACCGTTTAATGCGTAACCGATAAAAGAAACTGCAAGCGTTATGTCATGTTTGTCGGTGTTGACGCATTCACATTTGTTTACTATGCACCTACTAATTTACATCAATATATTTATCTTGACATATTTACATTCAGCTATTGGCATGTGTTAATGTTACGATCTGTTAATTTGCTAGTGCAAAAATGCAAATGCTAATATGCATATGAAAATATATAAAATGTACAGCGTATTTTGGTAATATATGTAAATGTAAAACAGAAAAATCGTGTACTACTGATGTAAAAAAATGTAAGCAAACAATTTAATATAGGTTAAACAGACGAACAAACATGCAAACATGCAGTTTTCTTCATCGATTACCCACTGAACAGGTCGATATCAAAATGTTTCTCAGTAGATTGGTAGTATATGCCACAGGTAGAAAACTATATAGCACGAGTTTTCTAGCGTTTGACGTTACCTTCCTTACTGCTATCTGTTCAGCTTAATCATCCATCGCAGCAGTGCTCAACCACGATAGCGTTACCTTTTTTAAATGACAGCGGTTTGTAGGGCAAAAAGTTCGATGTGTTATGTCTGCTTTGCCTGTGATACAAATGTTAATAAATAAGCGGAGTTGGGTTAATATAAAAAACATAAACATTTTCATAAAAATAAACTCGCGTTGTTACGCTATTTGATGATAATTGTTGATGCTGTTGATCGAAAAATGATGCATAAAAATATAAAACTGTCAATTTTAAATGTGTTTTTCTCCCAAGTAAAGGAGACAAAAGGCTGCAAACAATTTTGCATAGATCTTGTAGATAGAAGTTTTTACTTTCAGTCACGTACTCTATGTTTCCAAAATATTTGCAACAAGGGAGTGAGATATCTTGCAAAAAGCGTAGTTTTTTAAACTTAAAACCCTAAAACATTTTTCTACAATAACTAGCAACAATTTTGAATCTACAAAATATGCGTCATTTTAAAACCTTAAAGTCATCTCTACAAAGTTTAAAATTCAAATTGAAATAAAATAGTTACAGCAAGT
>JASCZW010007146.1:0-126027 GCA_034211315.2 Aedes japonicus | reverse complement strand
GGATTAATGTCACGAGGTACCATAATGACATTATTTTCCTCGTACAATTTCTTCGTCACTGTTGAGTAGAGGTAAGATGCCAAGTCGGGCCAAACAAGGTGTTTTGAGAATGCTGCTTTAGAAGTGGCCTCTGACCGACATGTTGAGCTTCCTCTTGAATACTTTCACTACTTGTTTCTCATCTTGTTATTTGCGTGTTCCGTTTAACGACTGCTTGGTTGGCGTCCTCTGTTTTGGTTTGTAGAAACTTGCATCCCGACCGAATTCGCGATTGTTTTCAGTGAACGATTAGGATTTTCTAACCACTTGTCCAAAATAAGATCGAGAAACCATTCTCAAAACGTCAATCTAAAAGTAAACAATATGCGCGTTGACGCGAAGGTAAAAAGCTCAACTGACAGCTGCAGCATACACTGAAAGAAATTATCACGTTGACTCAGACCACTGATACGACAAAGTTATAAAATCGTATTTCCGGGAACGCTTCAAATTCACTCGCAAATATACGATCTGACAGAGAATTTGCAGAAAATGAAGGGCTCGGAAGTTTACAAAACGGAATGTCTCCAGTAGAGAATTCTGCCCTTCATCGAGTCACATGATGATCCGGTGATATTTACGCTGGATTTCGTGGTTCATCATTTATCTGACCTTCAATCCGCCCAATAATCCCCTGTTCAGGCCCACTGGAATCTACTGGGCAATTTCTAAGAGAAAACGGAAGGCCAAAGGTACAGTCATCAACACGGCAACTCAGATGGAAATTTGGTGGGATAAAATCGCCAAAACAGTGGACGAGATCGTTGTGCGCCGATTGATGGGTCGTATGAAAAAAAGAAATTCCAGAATTCCTTGAAAACAGAGACGACGAATTTGTTTTGTTTTTTATTTCCTAAAACTCCCTAAGGAATAGTATGCACTTAAATGAAAACCGTTTTCGTATCCATTAATTAACTAAGTGGGCCATCATAATCCATTACTAAGTGGGCCATGATTTAGTTGATTTACATTTTCTACGAGATTCAAAGGTATCCGATAAGAGGCCGAATTCGATTGTTAAAATAGTATTTTACGCCATGTAGTGACAGTTGATGAGAAAACCTATCATATCGATAGAAGGCAGTTGAATCAGATCAATTAGGACTCCCAGTTCAATAAATTTACGAGAGAGCAGGTGAACTGAATTGCTTAACCTTCCTAAACATAGGGGTAAGTTCCGGTTGTTACTGCGCCATGGGTACTTCAATGTACGCTATATTTTTTTATTTTTAAACCAATTGGGCTAAAATTTGATGCCTTTAAAAATTTACGGAATTCTTCATTTTTGCGTTAAAATATATTTTTCAAATACAAAAAGATGATACATAAGGGAAGATCCATTAATTATGTCACGCAGTAAGGGAGGCGGGGGGGTTTGAGAAAACGTGACGATCCATACAAAAAAATTGGAGGTCCATACAAAAAACGTGACAAGGGGGGGGGGAGGGAGGGTTCAAAAAAGTCAATTTTTGCGTGACGTAATTAATGGACGTTCCCTAAGACATTAGGGTCAATATTGATCCGGATTTCAACCCATCGTAGAATTTATAAATTTTAACTAACAGTCAATGTGTATTCACAGTTTAAATGAAAATGGTCTCAAAAATGCACTGAAATAAAAAAAAAAAACTAATTCCGGTAACATTGTCCGCCACGAATCTGCTACAACGGGAAGGAAGTTTTAGTTTTGCTGTGTTACCAGAAATGCATATAAAACATTACAGTCTCACTGTAGTCTCTCAGTGCATAACGAATCCTTTTTTGATATTGTCATATTAGTTCCAATTCGTGCTGCAGAGATGGCACTGCAGTCGTTCTTTGTCAAATGAAGCTCTAGAGAGTTACCTTCTTGGGTAAAGTTGGTTGGAATATAAAACGTAGTCGTTTGACATTATCAAGTTAGTTCCAGATTTTACCACAGAGATGGCGATGCAGCCTATTTTTGTTAGATCAAGCTTTAGAGAGTTTCTGGCTCGGGTAAAGTTGCTGGGAATGTAACATGTAGCCACTTGACATTACCATATTAGCTCCAAATTGCGCCGTAAAGTTGGGCTACTGTCTACCAAATTAGGATCTAGAGAGTTGTCGTCTTCAGCAAAGTTGTTGCATCGATGAGGGAAGTCCAGTCTCCTTTCTCATCGAATTGACAAAACTTCAGAATCGGTTTGGGTTACGACGAAGATCCTCTTGCTATCTTCTCACGTAGCGTTTGTACAGAAAACGATTGTATCCACGGTAGATACGACTTGCCTCATCAAATTGGCGTTTTGAGAACGGGCACCTTAGGCGTTACTGTTGCAGCAACCTGGAATGTCGACGACGCAGAAAACCGAGATGTGGGTTGGACCATGCGGGCTTCCTTGGCAGTCTGTTTAACGAGACTGTTTGGATGATACAGTTAACAAAAATGCTGTTGAATGAAGTAACTGCAGCATCCACATTCACGCTCTCATAAACTGTGGACCAATCACTCTGCGAAAGTAGAACGTTCATAGTTTCAAAAAAAAATCTGGAAGTCACTGCCAGATCTACTTCTTCTAGAGCTGGATGGTAGCGATCAAGGGAGACCACATGTTCTGCCGCTAGCGTAGCAAATCCATTGGTCATGTTTAAGTCGTTGCTGAAGATTAGGTCTAATATGCGACCATTGCTGTTGCGAATTAAGTTGCGTTGCCGTAGTCCACGAAATGCCATGTTGTCGAGAAGAGTCTGAGTATCTGTATAAATCTGTGACTGAAGTGGATCAACGAAAGCGCAGCTGCTGTTTCATTGCCATACGAGACGAGGTTGATTGAAATCCCCAAATAGAATCATTGGGTTGTATCCTTCTGCAAATTACAGACTTCAGATACGGCATCAAGGTGAGACTGCATGTGATATGTCCTGACTTTTTCCGGTGGAATATACTGACAAATCACTCGCTTGACCAGTAAATTTTACCCACAGATGTTCGATATTAGTGCTGTTAGGATGTTGAATGAATGGTGATCCAAATCTTTTGTTAACGGTGATCAAACCGCCACGTCCACGGTGGCGGGAGCTTTGCGTAGAGCAACGATCAACGCGAAATACACTGTAATCGCCGCAGAACAACTGTTGAGATTGTATTTGATCGTCTAGCCATGTCTCGGTGAAAACGTAGATGTCGTCCTCAGACAGCGTAGATGTCGTCCTTAGACAGCGAACATTCTGGTAGTAGATTCGCAGATCAGCAGTCATGTGGGCGGCTCCAAAGCAACTGAACATAGCTGGTGCAGGTGTACTGAAACTTGAAGGAACGTCAGGCAGAGAAGAGTTATGGGTAAGAAGAGGTCCGAAGCTGACCCCACCATCCAACCTACACACATTCCCGGAACGACTGGAGGACGTTGGCTGAAGTGGCACGTCTGTAATGGGAGGACTAGGGGCTTCCATAGTACTTGTTGACATGGTGCGTTCCGGTGATGAATGCGGACAGCGGATTTCCATCATGGCGATTCGGAGTAGATAAGCTGTAGAAGCGGGAAGAAGCATCACTAAAGCCAGGGGCTTCCATAGCACTGGTTGAAATTAGCAGGTTCTTGATGCAATTCCGTTATGGCGATATGGATCAGTTATGCGGGAAATGGGAAAAAGCATCACCAAGAGTATGTTCTTCAACATTGAAATTCAAATGGTACTTGCCTTTGCAAGCTTTTTTGGGACACCCCTTCACGTTCCTCAACTGTAGGACTGAGACGACTGAGATGATCGCTGGCAGCAAACAGAGGGACTGAGTTGAGGAGATCAGGGGCTTCCAAGAAGCTTTCTACGGTGCGTTTCGGTTGATAACTCTGTCCAATCCGTTGAGGGCTGATGAAGACAGCTGGCGAGAAGGCAATCATCGAAGGAGTCCCAACGTCTATTCGATTCGAATTCCGTTCGGCTTGGAAGTACTCAAATTCCCTAAAGTAAACTCCCTTCCGCCAGACAGATGCGTCCAGTGCTTTGTCCTTCAACTCTTTTTCAATTCCCAATTTGAACGAGATGAAGGCGGATTCCCAAGTAAACATTAAGCACTAAAAGTGGCATTATGTTAGCATTATATCTGCATATAAAGCAGCACTTAAATGCCTTGAAGCTCAATATTCAGATATATTGCTAATATAATTGCTTATATAGTGCAGAAGTGACAGCTCGTAAATAGCATTAGTAATGCTATATTAATGCACCTCAACATAACTGTCAGTTTTGATAGCCCGTTTTTGGCACTGCTAATGCAATTATGCTGCATTTATCAACTGTCTATTTCCGATTTATTTTAAGAAATGTTTTTTTTTTGCTTCTTCTTATTGGTGGTATTGGCAAAATAAAGGAAGAAAAATGCATGCAATATTGAGCTATAAGCAAACCGCATAGTGTAAATGCATATATTTAGTATTGGGTGTATTAGTATGAGTGAAGTAATATTTTGTGAATTTCATAATACATTGCGAAAATTTTTTGTACAGCGTCTTAAGCCAAGGTATAATCATGCATGGTTGGTAAACTGCCTTTGCTGCCTGTTCCTGGCTATAGGCTATAGGCAAATTTGAAGGCGTACAACTAACTGGCTGATGGAGATTTAGCAAATTCTGGAACCAAATCTTCAATATGACCAGGTTTGTTAAGTTTAGAAGTATCGTAGTTTCGATACAATTTCACTTTACGTCAATAATTTCCACAGTTTAAAGTTTTTTTTTTTTCACTTATTCTCAGCCATACTGGTTTTTGTTGACTCCAAATAACTTTTCAATGCTTTTGTAAACAAATCCTAAGCATTATATGATAGCTTTATATTAGCACTAAATGCAGATATAAAGCATGTATGCTGTGAACATGATAAAAAACTTTTATGCATTATAACAGCCTTATATGCGCATATAATGCTAGCGATAATGCTAAATTTTTTGTGGAGCTTGAGTGCATTTATGATGCTAATATGAAGCTTGCATGTATAACATATGCTAATATAGAACTTTTAAGCAACATTAATGCTGATATAGTGCTATCTTCGGGCTATAGCTTAATGCTTATGGTTACTTGGGTTGTTTCAAGTTGGCATATTTACGTACAAGTTTCCGCCCTTCGATAGGCTGCTGTGTTTGTAGACAATTTTTCACAAGCTCACCGATATCCTCCTCCGTAAAATGGGGAGCAATCCTGGACAAACACAGCCAAAATTTCTCTGATATTGATAAAAGACGACATATTACGTAACGAAATACTATACTTAAGATGACAACTCTCTCAAGCTTCATTTGACAAAAATAAACTACGAGATGGAGCTCTGCTGAAAGATCATGAGCTAATACTAAGTTGTCAAAAGACGACAAATGTCACCATAAGAAGCTTTGCAGAAGATGGCATCTCGCTAGAGCCTCATATGCCAGAGATAGACTGCAGCGCCATCTCTGCGGCAAAATCATGAGCTAATATTGTGTTGTCGAAAGACGACAAATGACATTCTAAGAAACTGTGCATAAAATGAAAACTCTCTAGAGCTTCATTTTGCAGAGATAAAAAGTAGCGCCATCTCTGCAGCAATATCTGGAACTAATATGATAATGAAAAGAGACGAAAAATGACTTTAATGAAAAACTCTTCTCAAGACGGCAACTCTCTAGCGCTTTATTTGGCAAAGATAGACTACAGCGCCATCTTTGTGGCAAGATCTGGAACTAATAAAACAAATACAAAAGACGTTATCGGCACTTCTCTACAACTAGTTTGAAATGTTTTATATGCAATTCTGTACACACATCGAAATCAAAACCTTCCCTTCGTAGCAGATGTTACTGGAACCAGATGTTTCCACCACTAATGCTTTTTTGAGACCAACTATACCCTTTCAAATAGGCTACAAACAATGTGTCTAGGTTTTAATTTCGTAATCCTAGAAAGGATTGAAACCCTGGTTAATATTGACCGTCATGTCTTATTTTTCCGTTGTTTTTTTTCAATACCTGAGGAACGTTTACATAAACTAGTACATCCTGCTAGAAAGTGAATTGTGCATTCCGAATTGCTGGCATTTTGTTTCATCTCAACCTCTATTAATTACATTCTTGCTGAAAAATTCTTAACATTAAATATTGATCTTTTCACCAATATGCTTCCTTTTCTATCTTAACGTCAACTGACTGTACGTGAAGATATCCTGGACAGTGATTAAAAATGCATCAAAGGCTACGAAATGCAAATGAATTGCGCTGCTTTTACCATGTGCGGTATTGATTTATAAGATTTCTTTGTGACACATACCGGTAATTAAATTTTTCAATGAACTCCTCAGCGAATTTCATTAATTACAAGCCATCGGAACCAACCGGGTAATCGAAAAACAAGTTCCCACAATCGGCCACCAGAATGTACAAATCAGTCAGTTCCTGATCAGCTTGAGCCATGGACGTGAAACGAAAAATTGCCAATTGGCTGAAAGCTACCTTCGCCTCACTGGCCGATGAAAGTGACTTCTTCCGGCCGATGGAATATTTTTTCATCATTGGCGGAATTTACCTCCCGACCAAGAACTACATCTGCCGTCGGATCTTCTTCTGCTACAGGACGTTGGTGGCTATCCAGTTGTTCGTCTGGTTGAACCGTCTGTACGTGGCGCTTTTCGAGTGGAACTCCCTGGGAGATTTGATTGGAGTGATCAGCTTCTTCACGGGACTCGTTGCCATTTTTTCGAGAGTCGGAGCGATCCGGTTGTATCTGGATGAGCTGCAAGCGGTCCGATGGTATCTGGGCGGTCAACTTAACGAAAATCGCTCGGAAAAGCGTGACCAATCATTCCGACTACTGCGGAAGATTGCTGTGGTACTGGAGGTGACATTCTTTTTCGATCAGATTATGTTCCACGCATTTGGGATCAGCCAGGATAGGCAGTACAGCCTTCCGGATAACCTCAGTCGGCTTGATTGGAGAGTGAAGATGTTTTTCAATGCGGCCATTGCGAGCAACCATTTTGTTCTATCGTCCATCTATGTGACCGCCTTGACGGTTATGAATTCAATTTTCATGGCGTTGGACACCGAGATGCAAGATATTTTAACGCAGTTTAGGTTGATTTTCGAACGTGTTGACCGACGACGAATGGATGTAATGAGTAAAGCGGAACGATTGGCAAACCATCCAGGATTGCGTGAAGATGTGGATAAGCTACTGTTTTGGAAAATAACGAGAAACGAAATGAACTTAGCTATATCCAGACACTCTAAGCTGCTGAATCAGTTCGAGACCTTGTCGGACTATTTCAAACTAACGTTCCTGTCGATGTTCTACATAGATATTATAATTTTGGCTTGCGCAGCTTTCTACATCCGTGAATTGGGTCTCACTATGAATACGTTGATCGTGCTCAGCTACTCGGCAGCCCACTTGCTCGAATGCTACTGGTTCTGTCATCTCTCGGACAAGTTGAATGATGCGGTAAGTGTAATCAAATGTTGTTCAAAAAACGGATTAACTCAATTCTATTCAAATGAGTTCAGAACCAGCAAATTGGCGACACCCTGTACGATCTGGACTGGCATCAACGCTTGCAGAGGACACCCGATCTGGCCGAGGAGTATCGCGAGATTCGAGCTACCATGCTGGTGGTAATGATAAAGTCCCAACAGAGCTTGGGTATCAGCTGCGGAGGAATGTTCGAGATGTCCGCCGAAGCGTTTTACGAACTGGTGAAAATGATCTATAGTTTTCTGATGTTTTTGATAAATACGACAACCGATGCTGACTAAATCAAATTTTAAATTTGTACTATAGTTAAGAAACACTGCAAAACATAAAACAGCACAGTAATGCGCAAATAAATTAAGTCTTAGGCCTTAGGCAAAAAAACTCAAAACAGATTCATTTTGCACTGGGTGGGGTCTAAAAATCTTTGAATGCGTTTATCTCTTTAAATAAGTGTCTTATCACTTTACTAGGGATGTTCAAATACTTGATTTCCGGCACCTCCATTTAAGATCAATCAAGTGGTGAAGTGATCCCAAGCCTCCATTTCGCATCGGGTGATGTACCAACGCTCATTGTGTGGTTGTTGGATCACTTCTTTTTGAGAATGTTCGGGTGTGGTTTTTGCGCCTTTGGAGTTCCGGAGGGACGACCATTGGCTCGCGCGCATGATATAATTCTTGGTCCGTGTTGCGTGTGTGATTTTATCATTGCCGATCGCCAGTCCGCCGGCCCATTGCGGGAAGGCCGACGGTGTACGCTGGAATCCATCACGCGCCCGACTGCAAACACCACGTGCAGTAAGCCCCAGCTCACGGCACAGGCCTTCAGAACGTCGCTACGGTGGGGCAAGCAACCGGCACCAAGGAGCAACTGTCGGCGACCTTGCGTCTTGCGACGCAGAAGCTGTTTCGTAATGGATCGCAATGTCCTGGTGTAGTGCGGGAGACAAGTGCCTTGCAGCATGGACGGCAAAGTCCTGCCGCAAGTGAATGTCTCCGCTCGGATAATCGAGTTCAACGGGCTTGAGCCCTAGGCAGTTTCACGTACTTTTTGACTCTCTATTTAGAGTGCTGTTCAACTTTCCCTCACGGTACTTGTTCGCTATCGGTCTCGTGGTGATATATAGCTTTAGAAGGAGTTTACCTCCCACATTGGCTGCACTATCAAGCAACACGACTCCATGGCAAATCTGACATAGTGACAAAGCTCTAACTTTTCGCCAACGATCGTCTATATTCAAATTCTTGAACACCGATCACTCTCGCTACCGATGACCCACCTTACTGCTATCGGCTTTGGTTTGTCCTTGCCCTTACCAGACTCAGGTTTGAAAAGCACTACACTGGATGCGTCGCTGATGACGTTTGTGCTACTGAAGGTCTTCAGATTCACTATGCGGAGATCCCGCTTGTACCCGGCCCACATTAGCTTTTGGTCGGACGGTAACTTCCCGACGAGTTTCTGAAGAAGCATTGGATTTGAAAAGTGCGCATGTTCGTTAGCAGCTTCGATGTGGTCACATAGAGCTTGAACTGCCATGCCATATTCGATCAGACGTTTTAACCTATCCGGCTTTACGGCAGGAATCTTCTGCACGTTTTCCAGCAACGCGTTAATTAACAGCTCCGGACATCCTTACCACCTACGGAGTGCCTAAATGACTTGCGATACCGCAGCAGGCTACTCCACGTTCGCGATTGCTTGCCCGGCTCCGGGGTATGATCGCATTATCCATCAGCTTCAACTGCTCATCCAAAAATTTCGTTTGAAGTTCATGTTAAATCCGTTGCCGCTCAAGCTCCTGAGGTTGTTTCAGTAGGGCGAGATTACGCTGCACACTAGAGTTCGTACAGTTCGACGAGATACTTCCTGGTGTCAGTGGATTCGGTTGCGGTGTTTCGATACATTTAGAGCATATCCACATTCGGTTGCTGACGGATTCCGTCACATTAGCACACGAAAAGTACCACCACAAATCACATACATCGCGCTGTACGTAGTTAACATCGGCCTCCGGATTATTACAAGGAGCACAATTGCCCGGTATCTGTATTTCTGGATCTCGTAATGGGATCGACATTTGCACGATGATTTATTTGAAGAATGTTGGATCACCAAACAATGAAAGGCGCAGTACTGATTACTGAACAGCGAATCTATTGATAATTGTGTATGCTTCAAATCTGTAAGTTAGATTATAAGACTTAGTGAGACAATGCAGTAGGCGTGATAATTTAAGGTCGGACTGAATATGGTTTAACGTAAAATGTAACAACTTTAAAATTCACCAATACGTTTATTAGAAAGACTAAAGTTAGATACCTGGCTTGCAACTTCTTCATTTGTCGTTTGTCCACTGAACTGGCATCTGTCGCAGTGACAGCCTAGCTGTCAAGGAAGAATTAAATGGTAAAATAAGGACCAGGATAGCTGAGACCGTGTTCCCAGTTCTGCTCCAGTTGCTTCCAACATCTCCCCTCAATAGCGATGGTACACATTGAAACTCGGATGCGCTCTTCTAATCCGAGAAGGACGTCGTGGAGAGTGCACCTCAAGATGCTAGTGGTAGCTGGTTGTTGGTTGGTAGAGTCGGTTGATGCACCCTGTTCGCTGAAGTTCTTAGAACGAACTAACTGGAAGTGATGGAAATGATGGTGATATGGAAGGAATTGGTGGAGCTGAGCTACCGACGACGCAGGCATTGGCGTTGCTGGAAAGGAACTACTCGGCAAGTTCCAACCGCTCAGCAATACATCCAAAGGCAGCGGATAGGATTCCATCATGTTGGGTCACTTCGATGCTCCTTCAGCGGTGGCTCGGTTCTTCATCTGGTTCACATGGGACCGCACCAAGCTTTGTTTCTCTGTCCATACATTATACATAACACTTCCAATTCTTTCAACGACGGTTCCAGTAACCCACGACCACGAGTTTCAGCAGTAGATCTTCACATACACTGGATCTTTCTTGTCGAAGAATCGTGGCCGCAATAGTTCGAGGTTTGTGGGTCTTTCCGTCCTCGAATCTTCTTCACGGCCTTTTTGAAAGTATCGACAAACCGTTCCGCCTGCAAATTCTACTGTAGGTGGAACGGTGCCGTGGTGTTGTGCTCAATACCATTCATGCTGCAGAACTGCACAAACTCTGCACTGGTAAACTGGGCGCCGTTGTCGGATAATAAAAGCTCGGGCATCCCCAGTCGTGTAAAGATACCACGCAGAATCTTGATGGTTGCTGATGACGATACGGCTTGTTTGCACTATCTCGGGCCATTTGGAAAAGGAATCCACTACCAGCAGAAAATTGTTTCCGTCGATTGGTCCGGCTCGATTGGTCGTGGACCCTTTGCCATGGTCGTTGTGGTTTTGGCCAAGGCACAGATGAGACTCTAGGCGATGACTTAGCAGCAAGGGGCACACTGTGAGCACGCCTTCACTGCTTTTTCAAAATCAGTATCGATCGCAGGTCAATACACATAACTTCGAGCGATGGCCTTCATCCCCGGATGGCTGGTATGAAGCTGATCCAGGCAGCGGTTACGTAGACGAGACGGAATGATGAGTCTCTCTCCGAAAAGTACGGATCCCTGTACGGTCGTGAGGGATTCACGGCGGGTGTAGATTTTTTGCTGCTCACGATTGGATGCAATAGTCTGCTGGGTCAGCCAGCCTTGGTGGACATACTGGGCAACCTTACTTAGAATCGAATCGTTCTGAGTACCTTGCTGAACTGCTCTGAAATTGAGCGGAAGGACGTTGAGGCAATCGAATGCTACTTACCTGATATCATCTTCAAGCGAGACTGCTGCGATGACGTAATCCTCATCCGAACGAGCGTGTTGGTTGATGAGGCGCGACAAAACATCTACGTGACAGTACTTGTCAGTGGCCACGTACTCGATCGTAAAATCGTACATGAGCAGCTTCAGGGCCTATCGTTGCAGTCTGTTGGCGGTATACACCGGAATGCCCTTTTTAGATCCGAATATACGAATACGAAAAGGTGCGTGGTCAGTTTGTAGCCGAAACGTGCCACCGAAAATCATGCGATGTAACTTCGTGACCGCAAATATTATTGCCAGGCCTTCTCGATCGGGTTGGCTATAGTTTCTCTCTGCTGGAACCAGGGATCTGGATGCATGCTGAATGACACGAATTGACCCATCAGGAAAACGGTGACCGATCGTTGCTCCTAATCCAACGGATTCCGGGTTAGAGTGGGTTAGTAGTAAGGCCGACGACAGAATTTCTTTAAACTTGTCAAACGCTGACTGACAGTCTGGTGTCCATTTGAACTTTGTACCTGCCTTCAGAAGCTCATCCAACGGGAGTCGTAGAGTGCGCATATCAGGCACAAATTTGCCGTAATAGTTGACAGTCCCTAGGAATGCGCGGACGCCGGACACGTCTACAAGTGCTGGCATTTGCCTTATGGCTTCAACCTTGATGCTGATCCAAAAGGTATCCTAGGTACTTTATCTGGCGAGATCCGAATGAGCACTTATCTAAACGGATGGTAAAACCAAACTCTGGAAGACGCTCGAACAGCGCATTCAGATTTTCTTCGTGCTCCTTTTCGTTTCAACCACCGACGACGATGTCATCAATGTATCCGCTCGTATGCTTCAAACCTACCAGCATTGCGTCAACCACCTGTTGAAACGCTCCTGGTGCTGCTTTCACCCCGGGAGCCAAACGGTTTACTTTATAGATGCACCGGTGAGTGTTGATGGCTAGGAGCTTACTGATTGGCTCATCGACTTCTAACCCTTTCCGTGACAAAAATTGTACCTACGTGCGTTACACCGTTGCCACTCACTGGACAGTCAAACTGCGACACCAGCTTGAGTGGATCTCCGGAGGCTGATTTGACGTTCACCGACGGGGCCTTCGCTTCCGGTCTTCCTAACTGCTTCCATGTTTGCACGGACACGATACTGATGTCCGAAGCGGTATCAAACTGCATCGGGACGAACACACCGTTTAACATTACGGCAACAAATTTCTTTTTATTTCGCACCACGTCCACTGACACTTCGACAATCTTCGTATCTACCGTCACACGTTGGGCTTCCGCTTGAACTTCGCACGAGTTTTCTGCGCACTTCCACAATATCCTTCTTTGTGGCCTCTCGGCACACTCGGCACACTGATGACTTTTGAAAGTGCAATCCCGGCTGTAATGCATCAGCCCACAATTCCAACATGGACCAGACGGCTTCTTTTCATTCCAATTCCGTTTCGAGAAACCTCCATACTTCACTGTCAACTGCTTCAGGAACTTCTGCTGACGTGCACTGATCGCGTTGACTGAACTCGCAACACCTTCGATCATAGCCGTATCATGACGAAGATTTATCAAACGCTGGCATTCGGTGGACAGTTGCTTCAGAGTAACATCCGTTTTCTCCTCGATTCGGGTGAGAAGGCGGGTGTGGATCTCAGCATCGGTTTCGGCTTTTAATCCACAAACATTAAACATTTGAATTCCTCCTCCGAAAGCTTCAGAAGCTCGAACTCGATGCAATATTTGTTCACACGACAAGCGTAAGACAGGTAGTCCTCTGTCGGAGCCTTTGTGGTCTGCAGACACCGGTAACGCTTGCTGATCACCGATTCTGATGTTCTGAACAAACCCGTTAGCTTGGCCATGACCTGGTTGAAGTTAAAATTCTTGGGAACCTTGGGCAAGCTGAAACTCAGGCATTCATGCTCTGTCGTTCCCAACTTTCGGACCAATAACCTTACTTTTGCTGCATCATCCAGCCTTGCAGCGTCTTTCGCGAATAACTCATCATACCGCGAAAACCAGACCGCGAACGTGACTCCTTCTTCCACGTCGTACCGAAAGTCCTTAATGTTCGCAGCGATCGAATCAAGGATGCTTTCCGGACTCTCCGAAACCTGCAACATGATATTCTGGATAGCGTCACGATTCTGCTGCATAAACAATCGCTAATGTTCATGTGCCTCCCGGTGGCTGGCGAGAAGTTGTTTCGTAACATTCTGCTGTTGCTGCAGCAGCTGAAGGACCTGCAGGATTAGCGCTTCTGTCGGAATCGGCTGCTGCTACTGCAATTCTCCTATGAGAGGTTACTGCCGCGTGGTAAACCGCGATATTTGTTTCCGCTTTACACTACGCGAACGTGAACAAAATTACGAAACCCGACTCGCCACTGTTGTATCTTGAGACAATGCAGTGGGCGTGATAATTTAAGGTCGGACTGAATATGGTTTACCGAAAAATGTAACAACTTTAAATTTAAACCTGACTTGCAACTTCTTCATTTGACGTTTATCCACTGAACCGGCATCTGTCGCAGTGACAGCCTAGCTGTCAAGGAAGAGCCCAATGGGAAAATAAGGAACGGGAAAGCTGAGACCGTGTTCCAAGTTCTGCTCCAGTTGCTTCCAACACTTAGTTTTTAAAGTTACATGAGGTTATTTTAGGAAACTCACTGTTCGTTTTGGCCTTTCAATCCAGCACCCAACAGCTTAGGTTAAGTTTCGTCCTATATATTGTTTTTTTGTAGTTTAGTTTATGATTCACATTTCATTATTAAACAATGCTTTACCTTTACTAGTCGTAGAAATTAAGTAGTTTTAAACTAGTATGTAAGACTATAGATGTAAGTAGGATAATAACACTAAATTTATACGTTTTGCACTTAATAATTTAACCCGCATGTAATTTCTTTTGTTGTGAATTGTCCTTTCTATTTTTAACGTCGCCGTTCTGGTTGACTGACGTCTCTCAGATAGAGGTCGTTGCGCATAGACTGGCCGCTTGCCGCGTGATGTTCTGTCGACCGGGTTGCCAGTTCACTCGATGCCCCTGTGGCATTATACCTAAAATAAAGAAGCTGGAAAATCCATGAGTTGAGTGAGATTTAATTGCTACCCTATCATGGGTCGTATATTTTCCTTTCGCATTAACTTTGCCTAAGACACAATGGTTCCGTTCTTAAGCACTTTCAAAACCCACAGCCACTGATTCCGATCTCAACCGACGTGGTCTCACGATTCTTGCCAAACCAGGTGTTCAGGTGCAGTGCGTGACCGATCAGCGATTTTCTTTTCCCTTGATCTTCGTCATCCCTAGGAACTTATGCAAAAGCCAAATATCCACACGCATTCATCGGCACCCCTCTATTATCCCTCGTATCGTTTAGCCTTCTGGTCCAAAGCGGCAGCCTTCTATGGGGAGAAGAGTAAATAAATGTCACTTGCAGAAACCAATATCTGACATGAATGCAATTTTTCACCCCAATCTAGAGAAGACGGAGGGAGATTGTCCTGAACAGTGTGTGTTCTTATGTATGCAAACCCTAGCAAAGTAAAATAACAAACTGATATCACATAAGTAACAAGTTTTGTTATCTCAGATGTCATTTTGATCTCGTCTGTTATCGCATAACAAATTTAGTCATCAACATCGACAAATTTTACTTCATCATCTGTTATCAATTTTTAAGAACGATTTTCGACGAACATAACTGAATTCTACCAAGCATGCTGACGAATGCTGAATATTACCAGCATGTGATGTATATGAAATTGAGCTTTTTACCAGAAGTACAACTTCAGTTCTTAGTATATGAATTTGATATCATGATGATAACACATAATTTGAAAATATCTCAAGAAATTTGTTTATATCACAAAATTTGTTATCAAAATGAACTCGATGATAATAAAACGAGTTAATATTGTGATATCCAACGAACATTAATTTGTTATCACTCTTGTTATGTTGCCTGTTTATTCAGCCTAAATGATAACATATTTAGTGATCAAACACTGATAATATGATATTAGAACTTGTTATCAATTTGGTATAAAACTTTGCTCGGGAATCCAGCTAAATGACAATGGAGGGGAACTGCATTTGTGCAACATTCAATTAAATCACAACGGCGCTTTTCGCAAACCGACAAAGGGAAAAGGGGTTTCCAACAGCATCAGGTTAATGCCCCCATTCCGATGGAGAAGTGGTAGGTTCGCAGGAAGCCGGACAGGGCAGCACCCATTTGCATAAATTGTGCGTGCATCCCGAGTAATGTGCGTAGCACAATCGGTGAGATTTCTTTGTTTCTTTCAATGGATTTTCCTTACGCGAAAACCATAAGGGGACACAGGGTAGAAAGCATCTGTCCGCTCGCATCCTCATCCCTTCAGGAGGAAAGAAGTCTTAGAACAGTGCACGGAAATGGTGACCCCTTTCTGTATTCCTCCCGACCCGGTGCAGCGACGCCGATTTCTAAGGATATGCAAATCACCTTAACACCTCGCGAGATTCCTATTGTTTTCCCTCAGCGAGATGAAGTTGATGTGCTTGTGCAGCGTGTTCGAAATAGGTAAATAGGGCATTAATGGTTCCTCTCCTGTAACGGACCTGCAATCAACACCTTCCCCTCGGTTTTTGTAGCTGTACTCCACTGTTCAGCGCCCAGGATGTGGTGTTATGCAAGAGAATGCATTAGCAATATGTTACGACCGTGTGGTGGTTCTTGGAAGATTGTATGGTTTTAGGTGCTTATGCAATTCAAATACTACCAAGCTCGAGGTGACAGGTTCTGTTCCCGGTTCGGTTGAGAAGATCTTTTCGTTAGAAATTCTCAACGTCTGTAAGTTTTCAAAAAAAACATTAGTCTTCGAGCCATTCATCTTTGATACAACCTTTTCTGGTTCACTTTTCAAGTTGATATACTGATCAGTAACCGCCAGAAACATTCTATCGACAATGTACATGTCGTAAGCAAAGCAGATGAACCTGCAGAATTTGTTGAAAATCATTGTTTTCGGTCTGTCGGGGTGATCTTCAGGTTTATCGAGCTTGTTCGTGGTCGTAAGAGTGGACTTTTTCTGTTGCGCTGATACAGCGATCTTATCCAAGAGCTACTCTAAATTGATGTTTTGTAAACGTACGATCGGATCAAAAACTTGTTATCTAAGGTCTGTATCCGCAATAATCCGGACACCTCAAAACATGAATAAAACATAAATTTTGCATCATATTTCCGTCGTAGTTGTTTATTTCAGATTCATGGGATGTGTTTTAACAATTCGTGAAGACAAAACATAGTTATTCGGAATTTGCATAAAATTTTTGAACTTTGCGCTTAACTCCGTTCATTAGGGTTTGTACAGACTCTTCAGATATCGTAGAGTCTTCGTTCAAATTTGCTGGAAGTGCTTGATGTCTTTGATTCCTTCCTTCTTTCCAGAAAGCTTCTGCTTCATCAGAGCCCAATATCTCTCGATTGGTCGTAGCTCTGGGCAATTTGGCGGGTTTGAGGTTTTTGGTACAATGTTCACTTGATTTGCTTGGTACCACTCCATCGCAGTTTTAGCATAGTGGCATTATGCCAAATCGGGCAAAAACAAAGGTTTTTCTTTGTAACTTATGATGAAGGGTAGAAATCGCTTCTGCAGACACTCTATCTGATAGATCTCCTTGTTGATTATGCCTGTAGTGACGAAAGATTTACTCTTTTTGCTACACGTGCAAATTGCTTGCCACACACGGTATTTTTTGGGAAATTTCGATGTCTTCTTCATTCTGAAATGCTCAGCTGTAGCATTTCTGGCCATAGCAGAATAAAAAGCCAGCCCCGAAAGCTTTTTGAAGTCCTCCAGGACATAAGTTTCATCGTCCATAACAACGCATGAAAACCTCGTCCAATATTCGCAGTACAAACGTCGAGCCAGTTATTTTGCTGCCAAGTTCTGTTTGTCGTTGCGATTTGGAGCTGTTTTTACTTTATGCGACTTAAGTCCCAAATGTTGTTTTGATTTTTTGACAAAAACCAGGAAACATCCCTATTTTACGAGCCACCGTTCGAAAGGAGAGATTTATGTTTTTCGTTAATATCCTTTTCACCTTTCGGCCCATGACAGGATCAGCGCGTCCAATGACTTCTCCAAAACTTCTCGGTTTCCTCTCCACCGTCAAACGTTCCGAACATGATTTGAGCACATCGTGAACAGCGGATTTAGGCAAATCCAATGTTATTGCAAGGTCCCGTATTGACAAGTCAGGATTTGCCGTACGCCCGTACAAAATTCGCTCGCGCACTTGTTTTTCTTTCGTCGCCATCTTGAATACTAAACATGAAATGTAAACATCAATCATAGTCTTTTTCATCATAGACTCTCAGCTATCAGAGTAGACCAGAGTAGAAACCAGAGTAGACTACTTCCCTCTACCAAGCAATCCGGGGTTATAAGGTGAACTTACATCCTCTGGTGGAACGAATCGAGGTGACTTTCGGAAACGGCATCGTCTGTCTGTCGTTTTGACTGCATTGATACAGATCCTCCAGCTGTTGCAATAGTCAAACAGAAGCTTCCAAAACGTAATTCAGTCAGAGTAAGCATCGCTCGAGTCTTGTATGTAGATGACGGAGGTGTTGCCCGCAAATATCGACAAATACCACTACTCGGCAGGGAACGAACGAATGTTGAATAGGATAGGGAATAAGAAGCTAACCTAGAGAACCTCACCCAAGCAGTACATTTAGACCAAATCGGTAGCTTTAACTATTTTGTGACTCATTTAGGTCACAATCAAGTTGCTGCAACCATTTATGACGGTTATGTGTTGCTTTGGCAGTAACAATGTTAAACGTGTCAGAACGGGAATTGTTCAGGAAGACTTGGAATGATCATAGAGAAAGAAAATTTTCAATCGGCTTCACGTGCTCCCTGTGAAGCCAGAGAGTATTGATCGCCCTCAAGACGTCCAGCCTGGCCATGTCGGGTATATTTCCAAAGTACCTGTTCCGTTTTAGCATGTTAGTCACTAGAGTCAGTTGGTGGATGGTAGGGTGACCTTTCCTGATAACTTATGGCGCTAGAAGGATCTTTACCAGGCTTACGAATGAGGATCACATTGGCTATTTTCTCTGATTGATCGGATTTCAACTACTTCTATTCAATTTTCACAACCTCTCCACTCCTAGGGTTGCATGATGATAAGAAGGATATTTACAATTTTCAAACATTATAATTGATTACGTGCCACATGCAACAACAAAAAACATGATCAGTTAAATTTATTTTCTTGCTGTATTGGAAGTACCCAAGCCAAAGATGTCGGCAGAAATCAACACTTCAGTTTTTCAACTCGACGTTCGCTTAATGGCAGATATCACCTTATAAGCCGAAAAATACATAAAAAGAAACATTGAAGTTTCTGCGTTATGTAATGCACATAAAGGGAATGCTAGATTTGGTAGTAAATAATGG
The DNA here is from genome assembly GCA_034211315.2 of Aedes japonicus. NCBI lineage: Eukaryota > Metazoa > Arthropoda > Insecta > Diptera > Culicidae > Aedes > Aedes japonicus. The sequence continues at coordinate 107,278 of JASCZW010007146.1, read as the reverse complement.
GATATTTCATGTAAATTTAAGCCAGATAACGCCTGAATCGAGCCTGTTGCACGAAAGATTGCAAACATTGTTGTATGGCGCATGAAGGATTGCAAACAAATTTGTTGTTTACACCTACTTTGGCTCGAATTTAAACGAGGGAAAATTTCACGCACCAATACATAACTTTTTTGTGTGTATACTACTTTCGAGAGTGACAACTGTAATTGTTTCGGTAACTCTAGACATTGCCTCCGTAGCAGTAACCTCATTCTGATCTGAATTCTGATGAAGCGGCGGAATTGGACTTGGCTTTTTTAAAGATTTTGGCCAACAACAAATTTGCACAATCTGGGAGATACCAGATTTTGTTTCAAAGCGCCTATTTTCAAGGCACACCATAAAATGAGTCGAAAATTATTGCGACACTTCCGAATTTGTTTCATGCTTGACCAAATTTATAAAATTTTGCCGGGTTTCTCTTTAAAATGAATTGTTAACATAAACCAGGTGAAAATTTTCAAAAAATCGGGGACTGTCATGGTATATTATTTTTTTATTTCGACAGATTTAAAAAAAAAGCTCTATAATGAAACAAAGACTACCGCAGTTTTGTAGAGTCTTAGAATAAATCTGACTGTGGTGTGCTGAGTGCAATTTTGGCAAATAACAATGTTGAATTACCGCCCACTGCAAAAGTTAAAACATTCGAGCATGTCTGAGTGAAATCTTAGATAGTATGATGTATGATGATGTATGATATGTACTACCACCCATTGTAGCACGGAAACTAAGTACGACAGCTGTGAGCTCTCCTCGCTGTTAGACTTGATCAAGCTTTAATAACCAATGATTATCCTAATCATGCCATAGTATGAAGACCAAAAAGGGGTTAGGTGGATCGATAGGCAACATCACTTATACGTATCCACAGGGATATAAAGAATCTTTTTCCAACAACAAGATTGAGCAATTGGTCAAAAGAGCAAGCTATCTAACATGAGGATGCCCCAATGGGCGGGGAGAAGAGCCCGCCCTCTATTCACAAACTGTTACCAACAGGAAGTTGGCATTCCCACTCTCCCCATCCAGAGTGCTTCAATCGGGTGCCCTGATGGTCCCTCCCATTGCCATGAATTATTTATATAATAGTGTATATATTTATGTAAATATAAAATACTACAAGCATTCGTATCTATTATATATGATCTTCATTCGTCGTTGATCCTGAAATGCAAGAAATGTTGTAAATTGTTAATGTGAGGAGTTATGTGGGTCCAAGTTTAAGCACGTTTTTGTTCGTTTTCAGCGATAGCAGCAATTCGCCAACATCTTGATTTGAGGTATCCTGAAAAAGTTTGTTAGATCTATTGAAATTTTACAGAACTAACATTTATACATTTTAATTAGCTGTTACCATAGTCACTAAAAATGTTAAAATGTTTTACAATGATGAGCTGGAAGACCTGAAAGATATGAGAATGGAAAATTATGATATGATTTACAATTCGCACCCCCTCACTTCGCTATTGTCAAAATGACAACATTGCCCAGGCTGCGCCAACCAGCGTCTCCATGTTTCAGCTAGCAGTCTTTTGTGATCATATGACTCGGGGAGGCGTGAGGTGGGAACTTGTGAGGACAAGAGGTCGGTCGCACCCTCCTTCGATGTTATCAACTCACCATTTGAAGCCATGAGTAAAATCTTAGATAGCAGGCAAAACTCACGTGTTCGCCACTGTGTGCTTGCCACCAGACCATGGTCTAAGTTAAGGTTCTTAGCTTTTCAAAACTGCAGAGGAAATTTTATCAAAATTTCCTCCCGAAGTTCATTATTATGGGGACTTTAACCAACAGTTAGAACGAGAAAAAAAAACTCATTTTTGAAGAAAAAAAATTCAAGGGAAAGTTTTTACTCAAATTAGTTGAAACTTTTTTTAAATTATAAGTTTATCCATGTAGTATACAAAAAAAAATTTTTTTTTCAACAATATGGCGGCCGTAAGAGTATGTTGAAAAAATCATTGTATTTTGCTTGTGCCGGCTCTCCTGGTCACAGTTTTGATCTGAAACCTGCTAACTTAAAAAAAATCCATTAATTACATTTGCATTAAGTGGATGAATTGAAAAAAAAGTTACAAAAAAATTTGCACTTTTGGTGTGACTTTTTGAAAAAATCCTCATTTTTTCCGCCATTTTATCACATTTTTCCATATTTGATAATAAAATATTACAATAATTTTTAATTCATCTAGAAGGTTACCTTTTAGATGAATTAAATTACTATAATGAAGAAATCCTATAAGTTTCAGCTTAATCGAATAATTAGTTTTGAAACAACTCAGAATAAATGAAAATTTCATATTTCGTACCATCAAACGCTTAAAAAAACCGGTTCTTGGAAAACAGCAGCTCAATTACTTGTTGAGCTACAATGAATAATGATACAGACCGCTACATATTAGGCTAGGATATAGGATACATACCTTTTCCACATATTCCAGAACGAAATACACATTTTTCACACATGGTGTTCAAAAAGCAAAATCAAACTAAATTTAAAAAAAAAATCTCAGTTTGTTTCAGCAGAGAATAAAATACAACATATGGTACGGGACGGGTTTTAGGAAGTTTATTTAGCACCTGAGACCTTTGATGGAGCTGTATGTAATCTATAATTATAACTGCCAATATTTAGACATTATTTCCTCTGCTTACTTCTGGTCTATTGGCACATACCTTCAGCAACGAGTGATAGACTCAGAAAATGCCATAGCCATGGAATAAAGTTCCCGATTGCAGGGACTTTTTGAAAGCATGCGGATTGATTTCCGATCAAACATTTTTTTTCTTCAGCTCCGTAATCTGTATATAAACTATCAATATTGTAGGAGTGCAATTACGTGGCTGTGGGCAAAGGCGAACTGAAGTAGACCAGTTCACGATTTGCTACAAACGTGAATTTCCTCAACCCGCTCCTTCGTTTTACCCTAGGACAGGACCTGTCAGCTGTTAGTGCAAAAACAAGACCATTAACCTGTCAAAAAAGACCGTTTTTTATTGGTCGCTTTGACAACCACCTCTACCACCTCCGTCGAGTTATGTTACAAGCAGGCAGTTTGTTGTTGGCTTGGCGGTGTTGCTAGTAGTCACTGCTTTTTGACTTTTTTCGTTTGTGACAACTAGAACAAAAGTTTACTGTGATGATGAAGTGCAAAGCGATAAATTGTGGTCGCAGTGACGTGTCACATCCGGGTGTCCATTTTCATCGGTTCCCGAGAGATCCAATCGTTCGCCGAAAGTTGGTGAAGGCCTGGATTGGGAACGCACGTGAGGAAAACATTCTCTTGCTCAAGATTTCTCACCACAGCAGAACTTGCAGGGTAAGCATCAATGAAATTCAATGAAACCTTATCAATTAACGTTTAGTTTAATGCAGGTTCATTTCCCGAACGACAAAAGTAATGTTTTTATTTATTTTATTTTCAATGGGATTACTATGTAAACATATCTGGCAACACTGGAGCGACCCCCGTATCATAGAAATCATAAATTTATAAGAGGTCATCTCTCTCTGAGCTGGCAGGTCCTGGCCTAGGTTTTACCCATTCGCTCACGAAAACAATCAACCAAAACATGTCGATTGCTACGATCACAAACTCGTCCACTAGCAGGTTATAAAAGAAAGCCGTACACGACCGAACTTTTAGTTTGTCGTTGATCTTAAGATTGGCAATGTGTGTTTCTTATTTCGTTTACTCTCACGGAAATGTTAACCAAAGTGACTGTGACGACAAACGGCATGCTTCGTCTAAAAACAAACAAATGCAAGAGACAGCAGACTTCACGTTGCAATACCGGTGCGCTATATCCATGGTTAACAAATGAGAGAGGAAACATGGGCTCTCTCAAAAGCAACAGTGATGCCATAGTTGCCGCTCAACAGCGAAGCGTTATTTAACGTTGGGTACTATTGGACAGGGCCGGTCATTCCGGACAGGGTGGTCATGAACATATTAAGAAGGAAACCCTGGTATATGGATATCAAAATTCAAAATATTTCGCCAGGAGAATATTTATCAACGTTTAGTGGCCGTCTGATGATTTATCCTTGGACCTGCTATTTCGGAACAGGTTCCCATGGAGCCTCGAGTATGATTCACAATGGAATAGAAATAGCTTGTAGGAATTATTCCAAAGATCCGGGAAATCACCGTACCGGACCACAACCCCGACAATTTCCAGGAAACAGATAAATCCAAACGGCCATTGCCGATAACACCCATGAAGCGGGTGAGTTTTTGAATCTAACGGTGCCTAAAGAATCTAAATTGGACATTAATTGCCAGAGGTTAACACCTATTATGCTGAAAATAATTTGTCTTGCATATCATTCTCAGAGAAAACTAGTGTGTGATTGATTTTTCTACTCTCTTCATATCATATTCTTCAGCAGTCATGAAGGCTTTTGTTACAAACGGTCAAATGAGATCGACCTGTTTGTGAGTGACACAGTATTTGACCATCATTCGTGAGTTCTAATGATCATGAGAAGATGATGGTCATAGTGTTCTAACCGTCATGAAAATGTACAGCACTGCTCCATTGTATTAGGTCCATGACTGCAGCTCACCAACGTCGCTGTCTGCGGAGAGTCCGCAGGTCGCCTTCTACTTGATTGATTCACCTTGCCCGTTGCGCTCCTCTTCTTCTTGTTTGTAGTTCGGCGAACTTTGTTCCAAAGTAGGCACGATTTTCAGCCATAATGCGTCTTTGTATCTCTCTGCTGATGTCGTTATCGGCGGTCACCAATGAGCCCAGATACACGAATTCGTCGATTCGTGTCATCACCGTCGACCTGAACTCGTGGTAGGAGGCTAACATTGTCTTTTCGTCAGGGAAGAGCCCTTCATGTATTTTGTTTTCAACGCATTAATCACGAGCTTAATCCTACCAGCTTCAGTCTTAAGTCTGATGTACGTCGCTCGCACCGGGTTCACCTATTTCAATATAAATAAGTAAATGCACTGTACTGTACTGTAAGTTGCAAACTTCCTTAGATATCTCAATGATCATATAAAATCTACAAAATTCATACTAAACCTTACTTGTATTTTAAATAGGTGTATCAAATTCGTGCCAAGCCAAAATTCTGATTCAAATCCTTGAAATTCACAACATCCATGAACATCACGAAATCTGCGCTGTCAGAAGTTCCCTGAAATTCGTCAATCACCTTAATTTCATCCCAGTTAATATGAACTCAGGAAGGGAGGTAAACATTGTCTTCTCGGGAAGCTAGTCCTAAGACAATCGATTCCAATACATTTTTGTAGACGCTGATTTCAAAAAATTTCAAAATCAAACCGACGCTCCATATCAGAAGCACCCCGATTGCAAGAAACTTTACTTGCTATTCGAAAGTGCACTCTTGGCTGTTTATTTGGTCTTTCTATCTATTTATGTTCAAGTGGCTTTCGCATCACCGAAGATAAGAATACGTCAACCGTGAGTATTCAAAAGGGCCAAAGTCACAAACGCAAGAATTTACTTTTTACTTCTCTCGTCCATTCAGGTAGGTCAGCAATTTTATCGGAAATCAACGTTGTGGTTCAATGGATCGAATTTTCGTTCCCAAGAAAGCTGCGAAAGGAGTCATTGTTTGCTTCTGTGACATTGTCCCTTATGAGAAAAAAAAGACCAAGATGAATTCTTATCCCACATTTATTTCTCCCAGAACAAAAGATTGCACTCGATTGCATCTTCCGCTGTTGTTGTAGTTGTTGTTAGTGCTAGTCTTCGAGAAAAGCGGAGGGAAAGAGTTCAGCTCAAGATTTGTTTGAATTGGGTGCATTGCATTGAATGCATTAGGTACACACGCACAAGGCCCATTTGCGTATGTGTGTATGCAAATATTGAATCTCACAAATCCGAAGCAGGGGTTGTTGATTCGCATCGGAATGGAAAAGTAATGTTAAATGCAAGTGGGGTAACTTACTGCAATCTTGCAGATTCGTTCTTTTCTTCACGGATGGGGTTGAGAAATATGGGTGAAACGAACAACGCGTTACTGACCTGAGTCAATTCGATGGGGTGGGATCTTATGATGCTGGATTGTGAAGTTTTGACGCAACTGTACCTTCGTACATTTCCATTGCATCGGTATGCCACCATCGTACATAATAATGATTTTAAATTGCCCTACAAATTACCAACAGCCATTTGCCAGTAATTACTATAAATTAATTGACTGTTCCTGCCATGCGTACCACAGAAGCATGTTCCTAATCACGCTATTAGTGGAAGTGAATATGATCGTTTGAGGTGCTCCATGTGCTCATCGGCAAACCGATGAAACGGGACAGATACGATTAAACATTAAATTTAATGTTGTCAAACATGATGATGAGCTCGTTGTCGCTGACTGGATCCGTGTCCATTACGATAAATATCAATTACCCGAATTCCTGCCTTTGCCATAGGCTTTTGACTCACTCTCCGCCAGGATGCATCTCCGATTTATGCTAATTGCTGCCATCACCCAAACGATCTAATATCTAACACATACACACTCCTCCCGGATGGGTCTCCTTGTCACCTTGGTCCACGTGATTCAATTAAACGACCTCTGAGGAGACAGATGTTGATTTTTCATTCGGGCAGACATCCTCCGGGAATTGCTGAGTGCGATTGCCAAAATTGACCAACGGTCAGTATGCAAATACGATCGGCGGCGCAATGTCAACATAATTAAACGAGAACAACGCAAACACAGTTTTATCACCTTGAACGATAAAAATGTCGAAAACAAAAGCACCGCCTGCTTGTCTGGCAGCACGTGTCAAAGTGCGCGCGTGGGACAACTGTCATCTGGCAGCCGCGACTGCTGGGATGCTTCAACTCCTCACGCATGACTTCCTCGCCACTCACGGCGTCCAACTATGGCAACTATCGTCGTCATAAAAATTACTAAATTATTGTCACCGCAAGCAGCACTGACTTTACAACGTGTAATTTTGACAATTTCGGCCATATGTCAATCTTCCCCACGGCACGGCAGCATCTCAATTATGGTTTTCCCAAAAAGGCAGAAAATGCGTAGTTTTATGGCGGCAGGAGGGTGTTTCATATTTTTTTCCATTTTTCGGGAGAAAGTTTGCGGTCATCCTATGTTGGGCTATTACATGCTTTTACTACTCCGGACATGCGTGAAGTCCTGGCAGGTCCCAGTGGGTGATGTTTAGAATAAACAGGCACTTATCATTGCAGGAGGGATTTCAGTAGGGGATCCAATTAGGTTGGATTTCGGCTTCTCTCTAATAGAGCTGTTTGCTGACATGCAGACGCCTAGCAATTAACTGCGATAGTGAATTTTCGGGTGGTTCAAATATCCGGGTTTATGTTGATTGCTGGTGACGTAAATTGGTTAATGATGTCAGGGGAGTTGTCGTAAACTAAATGACTTAATCGCTCTGAAGGGTTTGTGGCAGGATTCGGCGGTGCATTATTCAAAATGTTTCCGATGGCTCGACATATGCTTCTGTCATTGTCGAACTAATTTATATGATTTGATTGAAAATGTCGGCTGTGTTGTTAGATTTTAAATGCGCTGGGTGATCCGTTGGAAGGAGGGTGCATCACTTACAATGTTTTCCAAACTTCGTGGCACGAATCTTCGAACTGTTGTATTGTATGATATTGCTAAAACACTTCTATCAGTGAACGATCGAAATGCTGGCCCTGACCCCAAAGTTGTCATCTGATCGGGAATCTTTCTTCGTCAAAGTGAGCCAATGTGAGTCATAAACTGTTCAAAACTACCTGCCATCCAGAAATTAAATCTTGCACCACTTTGTTTTGTAAAGTCTCCTGAATGTTTCAACGCATTTCGCTCACGGTGAATAGATCCGTGAATGGTTTAAAGTTTGTTTTGGGGAATGTATAGTGGATTATGGTCCAAACCTCTTAAGGACATACACGATGGAATCCCCTTATGGCAGGAGCGATGGCTTCCTCATCCACACATGCACACTTTTGGTTTGCTCAACAAAATATGCCAAATTAATCCACTAACCTGCAGTGAATCATTGCCATACAGCTAATAAGACAGCAGAACACAATATTTAATCAGTTCACACTGTTTATGTCACTGAAAACACTCTGAATTGATGTAGCAGGAGATGTTCGCTCATGACCATGAGGCACCAAGAGTGAACATCAATGTTTTTGGCTAGAATGCAAGATGTGAAGAGAAAGTGTTGAAAGTTCCGTCAGAGTGCGGCAGGTAGGAAAATCTAACAGATGTTTTAGAAAACTGAGCGAAAGGGCATGTATCCAATGGTACTCGAACCATGGACGTCAATCATTGCCTAACATCCCACTGCGGGGTAGGTTGTAGCAACGGAACAAGTCCGCCACTTCAACAGGCAAAAATTGACGCATGGAAAGACGCTCATGTACCACTGTGGCTTGTATAGTTTATTCTTAGCGATCTATTGTGTGCACTCTGTTTACTGATGCGCACATGGGAGAGGAACTCTCTCCTTTTTTGGGTTTGTTTTGATTCGCAACGACTGACGATCACTAAAGTTGAATTGATTAAATTGTGCTCATTTCCACAGAGCAGGTAATTTTTCGTCGTCTTTGTTTACCTATTCAAAACCAGGATCTGCCTATTATTTTCTCACAATAAACTGTATTTCCACTTCTCGTAGCAACTTGAACACTATTTACTTTCACTAAAATATTAATTATCATCGCGCTCTTGAAAACAGTGGACGAAAAATCTATTCAATTACCGAGAATGGTGCAAAAATTCAGCAGCCGGTCTCAAAACTGCGCGTTTTGCTTTTTTCTAATTTACACTCAGCTGTGCGTAGCGTAGCAGAGCGCAGTGTTGTCAGCAACTGTTTGTGCGAGTGTGCTGGACTGATAAAAGTTTGGATTGACGAAGTAAAAAATGCCGCGTCTTACTAAAAGAAGAAAAGCGGCTTTTTTGCGTGAACGGGCTAAAAAAGTGATAAGAAGTGCTGTTGATCCTTTATCGTGGACATTCGAAAACCCGTGGAATAGTGGTTTTACTTCACCGTCAACTGATGCTGAATTTCCTCGAAAGATATGTTTCGGAGAAGAATCTGTCGGCGAATCTTCCGACTTTACAAATGACGTTCCTATACCTGGCCCAAATGATACTGGTTTTGAAAATCCCGGTCATACTTCCGAATCCGATGGTGAGTGTGTTTTTGATTTGCTTTGCAATTGCTTGTTGGAAAGAAAAGGTAAACAGCCTTCATTCCCTTCCTTTCCCTTGGAAGCACGAGCCAGGGGTAGGGGAGTCTGGGTTGACTTGATCCCCCTTTTTCGTTATGGATATATCTTTGCGGAAAAAACGAAACTTTCACAGGCTCGATTTTTTCACAGGCTCATAGTTCCATATTAACCCTCGTGTGTTCGACAAAAAAAAACACCTTTAAGTGTTCGACAGGGTACACGGGTACCCACTCAATTCAAATGATTGTTACTCTGGCAATTATTGACCGGCAGTCCAGGAGGCTGAAAGCCACTATAATAAAGATAAAAAAAAAAAATTTGACTGAATTCAATTTTTCAAGCACTGTTGGATGCAGAATCTCATTCGCTTTATGAAAATTATACGCAATATCTATTTGAGTGCATCTGGTTTCCGAGAATCTGGGTTACTGGGGCTGTGGTGAAATTTTGACGCAATTTTGGTCAAATGTTTAAAAAGTTATTAGGGATCTTGAAAATAATTAAAACACGTCCAAGGTTCTCAAACTAAACATATTGTTCTTATCTTTTTTATTTCGCTTCGCAATCTGAAGCAAATTTCAGCATAATAATACCCTGTATAAAGACGAATCGTTATAAGAAATCGACTATCTGTAGGTTTTACTATAAATTTACAACTATTTTTTTGAGTTTTATTTTAAGATTAAGGAACTACAGAAGTGCTCTAATTTGCATGCCAAAATATGAGTGGTGAGTAAATTTAAATTCAACTAGCATTTTTCAACGCATTCAATGCAAATTTTGATAAATGCTCCATAAATTATTTTCCTCGAATCAAATTCTATGGAAGTAAGCTGTAAAATTGAAAAAATATGAGGTAGTGTAGGGTGAGCTTAAACGATTTTTTTTAAAGCTGAGCCTTATAAATTTCCAGAAATATCAATGCTCAAGATATTAAAGATATTTTACTTAAAAAATTCTAATATATGTATGCTTCTTACATAACCTTTCATGAATTATGCATGCAAATTTCCGATGAGAAAAAAAAATTAATATTTAAATTTAAAATAACTTCGGATCAAACAAGCCCAACCTTCAGATGCAGCCTTCGCTTACTTATTATTATAGCTCATACCTCTTGCTTAAAGTTACAAGCTCAAATTTCAGACTTGCAATGTAGCATTGAATTAGTGCCCTATGATATTTCACATAGAAATTTTGAGATTGCCATTGAAAAATTACTTTACAGGACCTATAATTTGATACTAAGTTAGTGCGATGGGGAGGGGGGATATTTGATCTGAAGCTCCACATTGAAATAAAGTAAGCCAAATCAAATCTATTCACTTTTATCAACATCACAAAATAAAATAATATCTCTTTGTGTTTGTGGTACGTACCCAAGTAACTTCAAAGTTTTTCAAAATAAGAGATCATTATTATGAGTAAACAACATTTAACTGGATTCGTATGAAAAACAATGTGGCAATCGAATTATGTTGTATAACATGAGCTGTCGTTGGTTTTCAGATTTCAGTATGAGGTGAAAAGGTCCCTGGAATCGGTTTTCAAACTGCAAAAATCCCATTTATTATCTCAGATGCATAATTTGAAACGTTTTTCATACATTTTAGGTTTCAGCCATCTACTCAAAGGCTCATTCAATAGTTTATGATTGAAATAATAACTGAACATTAACGTATAAAATTCCTCATTTCTAGTTTAAAATTCACTAATATTTGTATTCAACAAGATGTATGGCTTAATATTTAGAATGCTAATTATGCCCCAGACTCCTCCAACCTTTAAAAATGATTTTTATTTTGAGGCTTTATGCTTTTTTAAAAATGTGAATATTGTAGGGAATAATAAAATGGATGTACAAAGAAAAAATACTGGCAACTATGACCGTTTTCTTCATGATGCACCAATACTATCATATGAGAGCAAAAAAGTGTTTGCACTACTACATGCATGTTGAATACTAAGGATTCAAGGGAGTTTCACCTTAACCGATGGCGCTACTCTAGCCAGTGCTGAGAAATATCATTGTCATTGACGAACACATGTGCGAGATTGATTAATTCATTGTGTCATTGTCACTGGTACAATTAATCTTCAAAAACGAATCTTCTAAACATTCACAGTCAGTGAGTGTGATTTGCCTTGCTGTTAATGTGTCAAGAACTAAGTATATTGTTCAAGCAGCATCTTAAGTGAATAAACTTTATTGGCTTTGGTGAGGTTGTTATTAACAAATCATATTGTTCGAAAAACTTTTTTTCCTTAAAAGTGCCCATCTTGCAATGTATTCAAAACTTTCAGACAATTATATTGCCTTTATTAAAAAAAATTCGTCCAATTCTAAGATAGCGATTTTTTGCAAGTCGAATTTAAATTTTAATTTTTATTTTAAGTGTGTAAGAATTGATTTTAAAATTTTCACAATTTTTTTCATTAAATTTCAGACGATTTTCTAAACGTCATACATACAGTCACCGCCAAAATAAAGTGCCCACTTTTCTCATAAACACGCTTCTTCTCTGAAGTCATTGAAAAACTCATTATATCGTATTCATATATTTTTCTAAGCATGATAATATTATTATTTTAAAGATGCATGTGTATTTTTGCAAAATTAGTTTTTGAACCATACGTGGTGTAAATTTGGTGTGTCATAATAAAGTGCCCAATTGAAAATATATTATGTGTATGTATTTTTACATCCAAACGCCCCTCGTATTCAATTGACGTTTCCAAGTGTTTGTTGATCTTCTTACGGATTTCAGTTGTCGGTCAGAAAGATTCAGTGCGAGTTATCTAAATAACCATGGATAATACGGTGGCAAGCAAAACTATTCGCTTGCTGATCCGAAAATGTGTAACTCATGACATCGAGAAATCGTGACATCGTGAATCGCATCGCAAGATTGGTGAAAAGGATGGATGCAGCAAAGCAGCGGTTACCAAACTTTTCGCAAAGTACAAAACCTATGGTTCAGTAGCTGATCGCCCAGGAAGGGGAAGGAAACGTAGAACAGATTCCCGAACAGATGCGAGAATCATTCGAGAAATTAAGAAAAATCCGAAGGTTACCCTCAGAGAGATCAAGAAAGTAATTCAACAACCGAACTCGGACAGTCCTCTACGCAGAAGGATCGCTGAACACGGTATGAAGAGCAGGTTTTGTAAGAAGTTACCTTTTATTAGCAAAGTCAACAAAGCTCAACGACTCAAATTTGCTCGGGAACATGCTGATAAACCTTTGGAATATTGGAAGACTGTTTTGTGGACTGATGAGTCCAAATTCGAGTTGTTCAACAGCAAAAAACGAGCTCGTGTATGGCGTAGACCTGGAGAGGCACTTCATGATCGACATATCCAGAGCACAGTTAAGCATGGTAGAGGGAACGTGATGGTGTGGGCGTGTTTTTCTTGGGCGGGTGTTGGTGCTTTGGTAAAAATCGATGGTATTATGACAGCGACATATTGCGTGAGAATTTGGAGGTTTCGTTGGTTAAAACTGGGCTGGAAAACAAATTTGTGTTCCAGCAAGTAATGACCCAAAACAAACATGGCATTCTTCCGTTCCTGCCGTATTAAACCTATGGAATGGCCCCCACAGAGTCCATATCTGAACCCAATTGAAAATCTGTGGGCCATCTTGGATTCACGAGTTGATAAGACAGGAGTTACCAACAAACATAACTATTTTCAAGCTCTTGACAACGCCTGGGAAGATCTTGACCCACAACACCTGAAGAATCTGGCGGAGAGTATGCCGAAACGTTTGCAAAATCTGTTGAAGGCCAGGAGAGGACACATCAACTACTGATCACTCAACAGACTGGATCTACAACTTGTTTTTTTTAAAGATAATAAGATGTGGGCACTTTATTTTGACATGCATAATTTCTACTATAGTTTGATCTTTGTTGAAGAAAAAACTATATACACGGATATTTTTGTATGGTTTATTGTTAAATGTTTTATATTTGTCATGGGGCACAAACAAACAATATTTTTCGTCTCGATGATGATGATGGATTAAGTTTTTATTTTGTTATTGTAATTTAAAGTAGTTTTTTATTTTTTGTGAAATCTTCAAAAGTTTGAGCCTCGCGCGCGGTATACAGGTATAAAGGACTTTTTAAATTTACAAAAAAATTAATGGCCTTTGATGCTTGAAGATGCCATAAAATAGTAGTCGGTTGTCTGGCTGATTGTCGGGGAATTCCTTGTCTGTGGTTGAAAGTAAAAGTTTGACTAGGGCCGGTCCAGGATTTTTTCGGTTTGGAAATTTTCTCAATCTCCCTGATTGGGGATACTAGTGTTGGAACCTCATTGACTTTGTAGCGGGCAGGATCGGATATTGGCTTGTCTTTTGATAATGTCCTTATACACGCTAAATATTGGCCAACGTGCTTTTGCACATTTGTTTGAGGATTTGTTGAGCTTCACAGGTTTCCAAATCCAAAGTTCGGATGCCGTGTTACGTCGATACCCGGACTTTTTGTTCATGAATCTGGACACTTTTTAAATTATCATGCAATTATGAGCTTTTAAATTTTTCATAAAAGCGTATTAGCAATAAATTTGAGAGGGTTGATTCATCGACTAAGTTCAACAGATATAGCTCGAATGAGCTTCAGCTTCATAAACAACTGAGTATTGAAGTCGTTTATGCAATAAAATGTTCTCACTAATCTCATTCAATGCTCATTTCAGCCAATGGTGCCCACATAGTTGTAATCAACCATCGACAATCTGCAACAATGACTCTAAGTATCTTTTCATAGAAATGGCTATGCTCTTTGAACATCCGGGGGACTACAAGGATTCTACTTAAATCTTTGTTCTTAATTTGTTTCTATTTAGGCAACAGATAGTTTATTTCTACCAAATTTTGAAGACAATATCTAATATCTCTCTATTTTTCAAAACTTTTTAAGTAGTGGTGCTTCGGTTGAGCATGGAGATGAATTAGTGTACCAGAGGCTTGACGGATGCCAGTAGTGGTGTTGGTTACAGGTGACTCGTGAGGTAGTAAGTGCTGTGAAGGACGTGGAGCAGGACAGGTCATTGTTACCCATTGTATCTATATGTCCTTTTTTAATAGGTTTGCGTCGACCATCAGTTGAATCCGTTGAACATAATAAATATACCAACAAAACAATCTGGCGGTGACTGTAAATATGTTTGAGTAGGTAATGCCTTTTGGATAGTGTATAGTAAATATTAGTTCAGAATTCATCCGCTACGTGGTGCAAGTGTACTTGCGAACTCTTCGTGTCACCTGTATCTTGAGATTTAGATCATTTATGAATTTACTGCCTTCGGGTTAGTTATTCTATAAATCATGACTTTCCAGGCGGTCGACTCAAAAGTTCAGTATTACCAACAGTTAGTCTATGGTATTACTCCACTACGCTAGTGTGGATGTAAAATTACTGAATAACGTGGATCTCGTGATCGTTGACATATTGCAAGATGGTGTCTTCAGCAAATATGTGGGCAAGGCCTCTCGGATAGCGTAAACATTAGTTCAGAACTCCTTAGCTATGAATTATTTTGAGATACTGAATATTAAATGAAAAATAAAATGCTGGCTGAAATTTTCATCGCCAAAAACTTGGTCGAAACCACGCATCAAGAGGCTGATGGGTGCAGGGCAAGTAGGACATGGTAGCCCATTCCAATGCTTCTGGAAGAAATTCCGAGCAGTTTCATATTACAAACTGAAAGTGTGCCAAGTGGTAATAAGGTCTCCGCATTATCCAAATCTAATGGAAATTGACGATCTTGACCAGGATTTGAGCTTATTAAAAGCCAAATGCAAAGTTTCTAATTTCACGTCTCAAAGAATCAGAGCTCCTCAATGGTGACGTTCAAATTACTACACAACGGAAATTTTCATATAAGGATAGACTTTGTTTTTGGCATGATGTTGGTTGCTTGTTTGACGAAACGGGCCTTAAATACGGAAAGAGTGACGACTGTTCATTGATAGCAATATTTGGCAAACGACATTATTTTATAGAATCTAGGAAGCGTGCAGCCTTCACCTGCATACTGCAAAATTTAGCAAAATAACGGCAGAAGTCAATGACCATCAAGTAAGGGAAATGGTGGAAGATATGTAATTTGAAAAAATCTTTCGTCTTTCTTCAAGCAAATATGTGAAAAATTTTGGGAATCCATAAAGCTGACAATTATCACGAGATCGTCGAGAAATTAGTGAACATTTATTGAAGTGTAGGATGCCGTATGTCCTTGAAATTACATATTTTGACAAATTCAAAGAAAACATGGGAGCATACATGGAGGACCAAGAAAAAATCAATCTCTTTAAGCCTGTGTTACAATACCAGTAACATCATGATTTCTCTGTTCACCGAAGAACTTCCCTGAAGTTCTCTGAAGAATTTCCCTGAAATTCTCTGAAGAACATCCCTTCTCTGCAGAACTTCCTTGAAGTTCTCTGAAGAACTTCCATGAAGTTTTCTGCAGAACTTCTTTGAAGTTATCTGCAGTATTTTCCTGAAGTTTTCTGCAGAATTTCCCTGAAGTTCTCTGCAGAACTTCCCTGAAGTACTTTGCAGAACTTTCCAGAAGTCACCGCAGAACTTCCTTAAAGTTCTTTGCAGAACTTGCATTTCTGCAGAATTTTCCTGCAGTTTGCTGCAGAGCTTCCCTGAAGTGCTCAGCAGAACTTATCTGAAGTTCTTTGCAGAACTTTTCTGAAGTAACCTGCAGAACTTCCATGAAGTTATCTGCACAACTTCCATGAAATTCCAGAAGTCACCGCAGAACTTCCTTAAAGTTCTCTGCAGAACTTCTCTGCAGTTTTCTGCTGAATTTTCCTGAAGTTCTCTGCAGAGCTTTCTTGAAGTGCTCAGCAGAACTTTTCTGAAGTTCTCTGCAGAACTTCCCTGAAGTCCTCTGCAGAACTTATCTTACTTATCTTACTTATCTTTGTAGAACATCTTCTGAAGTGACCTGCAGAACTTCCATGAAGTTATCTGCACAACATCCATGAAATTCTCTGCAGAATTTCCTTGAAGCTATCAGCAGAATTTAACTGAAGTTCTCTGCAGAACTTCCATGAAGTACTTTGCAGAACTTTCCTGAAGTTTTCAGCAGATCTTCTCTGAAGTTCTCTGCATAACTTCCATGAACATTTCTGAAAAACTTCCATGAAGTTCTATGGAGATCTTCCAGGGAGTTCTATGAAGAACTTCCATTAAGTTCTCAAAAAAATGTCCATGTTCTCTGACGAGGCTCCCAGAAGTTATCTGATGAACTTCCGTGAAGTTCTCTGAAGAACTTACCGTAAGTTTTGTGAAGAATTTCTCTGAAGGACTAACCCTTAGTTGTCAAAATAACGTACCCAAATAACACATATTGATGTAATCTGCCTTTTATGTACACTAGCGGTAAGAATTCATTACATAGTTCACCAGTGGATTAGGGCCACGCAGTGAAATAATTCTGAACTATGAAATAGACCGTCTGCAAGACCCGAATAAGTTTCCTGAAAACAATGAATTAATACATGATCATAATATCAAAGTACAGATATTACAAAAAGTTCGCATGAACACTGGCGTCACGTAGCGGACGAATTCTGATCTGAGGCCCTTTAATTGCTGAACAACTTTGCTGAGGAATGTCACTTCCTCCTATATACGAAGGATCACGAGAGGTTATCTGATGAAACAACAAAGGTTGTCACATGAGACCACCATCAAGGGAATCCGCGCATGGCGGAGGGTTTACTGTAATTAGCTTTTTTTTTGCTAAAATATGCTGCCTTTCAACGGTCATAAGTTTTTCTGGTGAAATCGGATCGACACAATTTCTTCTTGAGGCCGAAACTTTTCCAAGTCTCCTTATACAAGAAATTTATTGTATTCTGGTTGGTTTGGTGCACAGTTACATAGAAATGATTTCAAAAAGTAGCATGTATTTTTTGAGATGTGCTAGGTCGTCCAAACTTTCCTGTAGTTCAGAACTTAAGATCTACAGTTATGACAGTAGCTTTATTCGCTATACAAAGTAACGATATGTATTCAATCATAGAGGGTGAACCGTTGAAAATCCACACATACAAAATTCATTGTAAAAATTCGAGTTTTTATCCGATTATCACCAAATTTTCAGAGATTTAAAAGAAACAGTTCTAAATTCTCTCCTCTCTCGCTCTCGTTCATTTATTACAGCGCCATTATGAATCTTTTGAGGGATTCTTTAGTACAGATCGAAACACAACAGTGCTGGCTAGCATACTCTACAAATAGTGGAATGTTAAACGTAAAGGTGATAAAGAAAGAGAGTCTTTTAATGTTAGATTCGCCCTTATGAAAAAATCAATAGAATTAAAGTTAGTGTTGGCATCGTTCATTTGCTCGATCGCATACTACCGTTCAAATGCCCTTCCGTTAGTATTTAACTTGCATATTCCAATTTCACAGCCTGCCGTACTCTAACGGAACTATCAATACTTTCTCTCAATTTCATCGTTCTAGCAATAAATTACTGCCCACTCCTAGAGTCCCTCATGTTGATGAGAAATTATCTGCTTCTGACTAATTTCATCATCATATATTTAATTCACGGTGACCTTAACCCCAGCCATAAGGTTCTGCACGATCTCAGAATCGTAATATTTTTGCATATTAACCCATGCTTTCTTCATTTCTTCTACATTCTTCACCACTTTAAGTCGATTTAAAAGGTGCGGAGTATTCTACTATTGGGCGCAGTTCCGGAGCGACAAATCTCTTATTCTGGCACTGACTGTTCTTTCGTCGCCATTTCGAAAACTTTTGCGCACCTGATCAACTCACAGACTGTAAACAATACACATTAAACTATGTCCACGCAAAGTATCAATTTATTTTACCCAACCAATCAAAAGTTAGAACAATTTGAGGGTGTGCGGATTTTAAACGGTATACCCTTTATTCCATGAATGTCCTGGAAGACTAACAGAAACTTTTAGACAATCTAGAGATATTTTTTGCCAAACAAACTGTCCTGGAGTACAGATCTTAAGATCTCCAGTAGTAACAATAGCTTTATCCACTATACAATGTCATGAAATGTACTTAAACATATTCAATGAATGTCCTGGAAGACCACCAAACATTATGACATAATCATGCTATATTATATGTCATCCAAACTGTCCTGGAGTTCAGAACTAAAGATCAACGGTTTTAACAGTAGCTTCATCCGCTAGACAAAGTTACGGCGTGTATTCAATCGCATTCAATGAATGTCCTGGAAGATCAACAGCCACTATATGTTGGGATATTCAATTCATAAATTTTTGATACTGCTCTCTGAGCAAATGATAACTTATAGTCTGTGAAAAAGACAAGATAACGACAGGAAGCGTGGAAGTCGTATGAAGTGACCTTCAATGGGAAAAGACCTTCTTGAAGTGGTGTCGAACGTAAGACGGCACTGTGTTTGTTGTAAATCGGCCTACTGAAGAGATATGAAGACGAATACGCGGAGCAGTGATTTGTGACAAGTATACTTGGAAACATTGTTTTTATGATTTTCATAGAAATCTAGAATAGATCACTATGCTTATAAATTTCTTGTGAATGAAGTCATTTTCTGTTAACCGCCTTTTCAAAGAGACTGGTTCTAGCATTTGAAACTTCTTGAAAATGTTTATTTTGAAATAAAGAAGGATTGTGGTGCTACAGCTATGCTCATAATATGCAAACAAGATGTCAGATGTAAACAAACATGTCCTTCCTCAGAAAATCAAACGCATACATGCCAAATCAATTAGTCAAATGAATAAATCCAGATTTGATTTGCATGAAACGTCCTACTACATGACTAAATTAGTCAAATTGTACTTTTATAGATCAGCATGACACATCGAAAATATAACATTTATACTTATGTTTTCGGTCCTACTAGTTGACTTATTTCGTTTTCCTTCAGATACTAAACACTCAACGTGCACCACAAAGATTGGCAGTTACTGCTTATGCTACCACTTAATCATAATCCTAAATCAATGGCTGTATTATTGCGTCCAGTAGAGTGTCCATCCAAACTTCCCTGCTCAGCGGTGTGGCTCACAATGAACCGTGCCTTTGTATATATTACTCGGAAACTTCCCACCCCCTTGAGGGGTTCCATTCTCTCGTGTCGCTCTAACATGTGTCGCCTGCAAATATTTGTCGATTTTCCCTCCCCCACTTCTATCGAGCTGGAAAGTGGAAAAATATCATTGATGCACAGCGAAAATATTGCCAAAGTGGACTCTTTCGAAACGGATAACAGACTGCTGCTCGGTGCGGTTCTTTGTTCCAGGGCGGGCGAGCAACTTCTTCAGAGCACACATGGTGAATTAATTTCGAATCATGCAATGAAATAAAAAAGCAACTCAAGTACCAGAAAACGGAAAACAAACCGATCATAATTTAATCGAAAGAATAGAGGGACGAAAATTTCCTTATTATGTGCGGACAGTCCTGGTGAGGACGACCAGAAAATCAGAACTATTCACCAAAATGGGTAATTGAATTTCGATGAAGAGCGAACGCATGGTCCGGTCAATAAAAAAGAAGAAATGATTTTTTTTTCTTCACTTCAGATACCAATGGTCATAAATTACCGGGAGGAGTCGATTCTTCCGGGTTTGGAATGTCTGTCTCAGAAGAGCACATCTGAATAGATGATCCCGTCGGTACAACTGCCACGGATGGTTAATCCAATAAAAAACGATAAGTGCTCGGTGACCGTTTCTTCGCTTGACCGGATGTAATATTCTCCTGTTCTTGGGTCATGGAAGGGGGGTTGAACGCATCCTGTGTTTCTGCTGTTGTTGGTCATCAGGAAATGGTTCTGAGCACGACCGGATGCTGCTACACTAATAAATAATTGTATTAGATATGCAACATTGCTTTCGAAGAAAGAATGCCAGCTTGGTGATGGAGTTTGTGGTGATGGTTAGTTTCTCCATGTTTATTTTAGCTGAAGCTAAGCTCTAAATCAACTTCGCCAAAGTAAAAAACAAATAAAAAGAGTTTCCTACACACTAAAAAATACATACTTGCAAGTGTCATTAAGAACAGAAGAATATATTCAAAAATACGGGGAAATCGTTTCAATCAAACGCATTGTTTGTCGAGCTTCGCGCATGCTTTGGTTTCAGAAGACAGAATTATCTTTGTTGACACTATTCACGTCGAAGTCGTATTACTACTCGTGTAAAAATAGTTATTTCTAAGTGTATATTTTTTCGCATTGGTGTGTTCTTTTCGGTTTTGATTTTCAGCTGAATGATTAAACGAGATTCAAAAAAAGCCTGAAATCGACTTATGTCTTTATTTGAATTGCCGTATATTAGATACATTTCATTATGTCATAAAATACTTAATTGTTTTGTAAAGTCAAATCAGTGGCCTATAGGTGCTTCGTACGCAAACGCCTTAGTTGCTTTCTCTAATAATTCATACAAACGCCAAAAGTCGCCGTATTAGGCTGAGTCATCTGTATTAGTGTGCCTGTATTAGTAGAGTGACACTGTCAAAATTGGAACCGAAATTTTCTATTAGTGTAATTCCAATCGAGCAGGCGACCTGTCAAACGCGTGTGAAGAAAAAATAATGAAAACAAGTATTGTGCTGTTGTTAATGTCAAAGCTGTTTTTCGCTTCAGACATTCTGCTTTTTACTCAATTACAGTAAGTATTTATTGTATAATTGTTGATAATATCATGTTTTTTCATGAAAAAAATAGCATTCGCAGGAGGATTTTCTGCATATCAACCAAACCTGAACCGGATCAGCGATAAATTCCATCGAGATTATCATCAAGATTTGGCTGGAGCTAGGGATGGAGGGTTTTTCCGGTGGAGTTAGTGGTGATGTTTACCAGGCAGAACATTTTCCCAGGTCAACAGTTCCAAATCAGCGATGGATCAGCGAACGATTCCGAGTTTCCGGTGGAGTTTGTGATGAAAGTGGTCTGTGTTAATATTGTGCCAATGTGTCAATTGCGGAAGTTTTTGGATTGCATCGTCCGTGATGAGTCCCGGAGTATTGAATTGAATGCAGACATGGATGGTGAATTTGATGTAAATATTCTGAGTGAAATGTATCACTTTGCAGCTACCACTTCAAGCAATGTTTCAAGTTAGGGTAAGTGAACCAATTAGAGCAACATGTTCTTTTATGTGAGCTTGTAAGGGAAACAGAAACATGCGTTACTGTTAAGTGAGTTTCGTGTGTATTATGCTGTGCTAATAATATTGAACGTGAAATAAAGTAACAAAGTTGAGTGGTATTCAGTCATCAAAGTTTATTGGTTTTCATTTTTGTAAAGCAATTTTTACTTGGAGTTTATTACAACAAATACCCACCTGGATTTATATCGTTACACTGCCATAGATCTACTGTCTATTTTATTGTGTGAACCTTTTTGGATTGATGTATCTTCAAACGAAAAAGCAGAAATCTAACTAGGTGAATTGAAGACTGAACGCGATGCAATAAAATATCGACAACGTTCTGAGCTATGCAAAAAGTCACTTGAAAGTTAAAACAATTTCAGTGTTGTCAACTCAAAGCATCAGGGATGCCAAATTTGTTATTTTCACAGGGATGATATGGCGTTACTCTACTAATACAGGCACACTAATCTGTATGGGCTCGAAGCTAATGCAAAGCCATACAATGGATGCTCAAATAGTTTATGCTATTTACTGGGTCAATGTTTTTTGTCTCAGTGTATTTTTTGTACAGTTAACCGATATGTGCATATTTTTCATTGTACGTGTTCCGGCATTTGACGGTTGTGACTTGTTTTGGTCAGGCAATAAACGTGAACGTGAAATGAGAACTGGTAGTAGATTTAAATTTAAATAAATTAAAACTATGTGGGATCTTCGGTGTGAATGAGTGATTTATCTTCCACACTATAAAAATATTCAACGACACGGGTATGTATAAAAACTAAAAGCGCATGGACCTCATCCAACGGTTGCGCATATGTAAAACCCGAACTACCCAAAATAAAGTGGGATAGTACTCAAAACTAAGTAGTCTCTTAGAGCTACTATTTTGGATATAATTTTGTTCTCACTGGTTGGTAGTTTTAACTCAATCGTGAATTAAAATTGAAAAAAGTCAATTTTACCCAGACAAGGTATGTTAAGAGTAGTAAGTTTTCAGTGTACGCGCGAGACGCCTTAACAAAACTGTCCAAATCGGAGTGTTGGGCTGTCACTTTGTTGATGGCTGAAATTTTTTGATCGCCATTCAATCAACAACGGTGCTGTTAGGCGGAAACGAATTTGGTTTTTGCGTACCGTGTCTAGAGTCTTGTTTAAAATTGTCTAGTGTCCGGTTTAGAAAATTAACGCGTTCAAGGTGCCTTCAAGTGCTATGGAGCAATTAAAGCAAATTATGGACTCGGGAAAATACAAAAAAATATATTTCACTCATTCGAGTGTCTATGCTAATTCTTGACGCTTTGGAGAGATGGAATTCTGGACGAACTGCTGCTGCGTTGATGGGTGTGAAGAAAATTGCTGCAACACATTCGCTCGTTGCACAAAATTACCACGAGCAAAACATCAACCATACCGCTGGAATGTTCCCAGTGCAGGTCGATTGTCAGTTTTTTTTTAAATAAATTCGAAAAACACTTCCTCTCGCATTATCATCTCATCGCTATGGAATACGAATCCAAAAGCCCTTCCGGATTTGAACCGGACCTGAAGGTCCATTGCCTTCTTCTGTAAGAATTGAAGATTTCCTAATGCCGAACTAACGTTTGCATTTTAAAAAATGGACAAAAATAGCCGAATTTTCATGGGTTTACCTTCACCCGCACTGACAAAACTGCCCATGCAACATCATTCATAGTAACCCATGAGGCAAAACAAGTGAAGCAGCTGTGACGAAGGTGAAAGTGGGATGGTCCATATGCCCACTTAACCTACACCAGCCGCCGAAGGCATGCTTCAGATGCCGAGAGAGCGGGCACATGACCTGAAAGTGCAAAGGCCCAGATAGGAGTAACACGTGCAGAAGGTGTGGTAGCACAAGCCACAAGACGCCGGACTGCAAAGCGTCCCCCAAATGCTTGTTGTGCGCCGGGAAACCGGATGAAAAGCACGTCATAGAGGAGCCAGGTGCCCGGCCTCTAAGGATATTCCAACAAGTCAATCGTAATACAGGTAACCCAACTAAACCTGAACCATTGTAAGGCCACCCAGCAACTGCTGTGTCAGACAGTTCGCGAGTCGGCATTGGATATTGCCATAACATCCAAGCCATACCGCATCCCAGCCGGCAACGGCAACTGAGATGCGAACAGGTCCAATATGTCCATTATGGACGACGGCAAGTACCCGGTTCAGGGGGTTGTGTCTACGCCAAACAAAGGTTTCGCGGTTGTAAAAGTAAATGGAGTGTTCTTCTGACAGCTGCTACGCGCCATGAAGATGGTCGATTGAACAGTTTTCCAACATACTCGATCTTATGACAACTGAGCTAACTGGCCTAAACCCGTTGGTAATAGCGGCTGACTTCAACGCTTGGGCACTCGAGTGGGGGAGCTCAATGTGCAGTCCTGGGCTGCAATTGCAGGGTGAATGATGGCTGCACTCAAAGTGACCACTTGGCGGTTCATTATTGAATCGTCCACAACACAAGACAGCGTGCGGAAGGATGAGCATCCACTCCATCCGCCCGCAGATGGAGGACGTGCTACTTTGACGTAGAGAAATACACCTTGTCGTCTGATGCCAACGGATGCCTATCAAACAACATTTTTGGAAGATAGTTGTCCGGCATTCTCGCAACATGTCCGGTCTAGCGTAAGCGTCCTGATTCAATCACCTTACGAATACTGGGTTCACTAATGAGTTCACCCTCCGTCGCAACGTTCCTGCTCCTGCACTCCGCCAAAGATGGTTCTTATCATCCATCGCTCATAAACTCCGAGTACTCGCCAGTCCTCCTAAAGCATTGTTCACATATCGTACCCGTAGAGAAGAGCCGATCTTATTAGCGTGGCATATTGGGAGCTAAGTCTGTTGGGCCGCAGTTGCTTTTGGAGCCCATTTTAGGCACGACTTCCACTGATAATACGCCACGTTGGATCTCACGTCTATTATCATTATCCGCAGTTACAAATTTGTCGAAAACCTCGAACTCATCGCAGTCGATCGTTACACTACTGTCGACTCGAGTCCTGTCATGCTTGGTTCCGCATGCCAGCATGTACTTCGTTTTGGGCATATTCATCTTCAACCCAATCTTTACAGCATCACGTTTTAGTCTGAGGTGTTGCTCAGCCAGCGTCTCAAATGTTTTGCCGACAATGTCGAACGCCACCCGTCTCATAACATCTTCTTGAGCAATGTTGAACAGCAGTCAAGATATTCCATCAATATGTTTCGAGAGAACCAGATATCGTCACACCAAACTCCGACACGAATGCGAAAGAAAATGTACGTAAATAAACAAACAAACAAACAAACAAACTCACACTGAACTGGATACCACCCATCGTAGCCTTGATTAACCTGGTCAGATTCCTCGGAAACCGTTCTCGCTCATAGTCTCCATAGCTCTTTTCGGTTAACTGAATCATACGCGGCTTAAAGTCGATAAATAGAAGGGACTCTAGTTTCACGGCACTTTCTGAGGCACTGCTTCCGCAAAGCGAATATTTGGTCCGTTATAGATCGGCCTGCGAAAAAGCCGCCCTAATAGCTTCCCACGAATCTATTTACTAGTGGCGACAGTCACTGGAAGGTGATTAGAGAAAGCACTTTACTGCCGGCATTAAGGACGGTAACCGCATGATAGTTTTCTCGTCGAACCACCCTCTTCCGGTAGCGCATTCCTACGGCCACACATTTGACTCAGTTTGAGAGTTCACTTTATTCAGTTGGGGTGGAAAATGTAAAATTTTATCTCTTGGGTTCCCAGTAAAAAAACACCCCCTCGGCAAGGACTGGCGCTTGAACCTAGCTATTTAGCACTGTATTTGGAGGAAATTCCAATGCAGAACCAGTAGCTTACGGGAATGTTAGCCCTGGTCCTCCGGAAAAAAGGGGGTTGGTGTCAGGCCCTGCGAGCAAAACTGTAAACAACCAAGCAACTGAGAATCAACAAGGAAATAGGGACCGGAGCAACTTGCGAAGACCACTGTGACGAAAAAGGGCTTGTGATTGGAAACTAGGTACGTGAATTGTAAATCTCTCAACTTCATCGGAAACACACGCATACTTTTCGATATACTGAAGGTCCTCCGGTTCGGCATCGTAGCACTGCAGAGGGTGTGTTGGAAGAGATCCATGGTGCGAACCTTTAGTGATAATCATACCATCTACCAGAGCTGCGGCAACACACGTGAGCTGGGAACAGCTTTCTTCGTGATGGGTGTGGTGGTGTGGTGGTCGGTCAACGAAAGAATGTGCAGGTTCTTCACCTTTAGCATAATCAACGTGCACAGCTCACACTCCGGAAGCATGATGAAAAGGACGCGTTCTACGTGCAGTTAGAACGCAAGTACGATCTAAGCCACGACGTCAAGATCGTCATAGGAGACCTGGCTAGGAGGCGGAGTTTAGAACGATAGTTGGAAAGTTCAGCGCTCACCAGGTAACGAACGACAACGAGCTACGACTCATCTATTTCGTCACCTTCAAGAACAAGGTCATTCGTAACACCTACTTCCAGCACAGCCTCCCTTATCGCATCACATAAAGATCACCACAGCAGACCTCGCAGACTCGCAAATCGACCACGTTCTCGTCGATGGACGGCACTTCTCCAATATTATCGACGTCAGAACCTATCGTGGCGCTAACATCGACTCAGATCCCTACCTTGTGATGGTTAAACTGCGCCCAAAAATCTCCGTCATCAACAATGTACGGTACCAACGGCCTCCTCGGTGTGACCTAGAACAACTGAAATAACCACTGCGTGCGCACAGCTTTTGCCGGACGAGAGTGAGCTCGATGGAGCCCCTTTTGAGGACTGCTTGAGTACTGTCAAAACATTCATAAAGAACGCAGCGGAGATGACGGAATGATTAGTTTGTCGAGGAATGTTGTGAGATTTTGCAACAAAGAACCCGGAAGAACGTGTAACGCTACAAACGAAAGTGGGAACAGCAATCCCGCCTTTTCCGAAAGAGAAAAAACACCTCTTAGAAGAAGCGGACTGTGAGGAGATGGAGCAGCTATGCCGTTCTCAAGAAACACAAAGATTCTACCAGAAGCTCAATGCATCGCGCAAAGGCTTTGTGCCGCGAGCTGAAACGAGTTTGAAGGATAGACATTAGGTGATTGAAAGGTGGAGGAGCACATGGACGAGCACCTGAATAGCGCGGAGAACGTAGACAGTGTGGCAGAGAAGCAATGACTCCCATACTGAGGGAAGTTAAGGGTACCATCCAACAGCTCAAGAACAATAAGGCAGCTGATAAGGATGGTATCGATGCTGACCTCATTAGGATGGGTCTGGAAATGTTGGCCATTTGCCTGCCTTGGCTGGTTGTCAGAATCTTGGAGACAGAACAGCTATCGGAGGAGTGGCAGGAAAGGATTATTTGGCCCATCTTTAAGGAAGGTGTCAAGTTGAAGTGTGAGAACTTTCCAGTGATTACCATTCTGAATGCCGCGTACAAAGTAATATTCTAGATCATCTTCTGTCGTCTATGGCCTATTACGAACGAGCTCTTTGGAAAATTTCAAGCCGGCTTCGTCAATGGCCACTCGACAACGGACCAGATCTTTACCAAACGATAAATCCGCAGGAAATGCCGAGAATTCCAGAATACGCACAGTATCGAACGCATAAAGCTATGGAAAATCATGGACGAGAACGGATTCCTCGGGAAGCTCTCAAGAATAATTAGCGCAACGATGGACGGTGTGCAAAGCTGCGTGAAGATTTCGATGAACAATCCAGTTCATTTGATCTTGCCGGGACTTCGACAGAGTGATGGACATTCCTGTCCCTTGTTCAATATCCCACTAGAAGATGTCTTGCAATGAGCCGGGTTTAACAGTCGGGGTACGAGATACATCCATTTTGGTTGCTTCACGGGTGATATGGATATTGGCGGCAGGGTTGCGGCTTATCATTTTTGACTCAGGCATATTCATTTGCCAATATCTCCTTTCAGAGGGTCGATTTGATAATATGATGTATGATGAACTTGTAGTGCATGAGTAGACCTACAACTTTGTCTAACAGTACATTGCTCTAACTCCTATATCTTCGACATGAGAGCGTATATTCACAGTGATCTTCACGATGATAATCGCGTGATCTTCACCGCGAATATCATCGCGAAGATCACTGCGAATATACGCTCTTATTCCTCAGATATAAGAGATAGAGCTATGTATTGTTAGACCAAGTTGTAGGTCTACTCAAGCACCATTAGTTCATCATACATTATATTTTGAAATTGAGCTTCTGAGAAGAGCTATCGGCAAATGAATATGGATAAGTCAAAAATGATAAGTCGCAACCTTGATTGGCGGCCTTACATTTGAAACAGTTGCCGAACTGTACAGACCCAGCTGAAACCTGCAACTGGTGGTGAATGCGTCGAAAACTAACTGCGTGCTAATTAGCAACAGCAAGCGGAACAAGGCTCGCCTAGGTAGTACTGTTACGATAGAAGAGGATACTTTTGAGGTGGTGGATGAATTCGTCTACCTTGGATCCTTGCCGTTAGACAACAACGTGAATCATGATATACGAAGGTGCAATATCAGTGGAAGACGTGCTGATTGTGGGCTCCAGAAGAAACTGTGGTCAAACAAAAATTCACCCCCGCACCATATGTACCCTGTACAAAATGCTTATAAGACCGGTGTTTCTTAACGAACATGAGACTAACACCATGCTCCAAGAAAACTTGCGAGCGCTCGGTGTATTAAGGTGACAAAAGCTGTAAGGATACGCTGTGCAAGGCATGTTGCGAGAATGCCGGATAACAATCCTTAAAAGATGGCGATCGCTTCAAATCCGGCTGGTACAAGAAGGCATGGGGCGCACTGGGCTATATGGGCAGACCGAGTACTCAACGATCTGGCGAGTGTATGGCGCAGCCGAGAATGGAGAGATGCAGCCGCGAATCGAGTGTTGTGGCGTTAATTTGTTGGTCCATTGTTATCTTTATAGATGTTAACCAAAAAGATAAAAAAATATAGTCAGTTGTATGAGATCTACGACTCAGTTATCTAAAGTAAGAAGTAATGTATCGGCTCATCGAAGTAGGCCCGCGTTTTTAATAAAGCCGAATTGCAGTACTGGACAATATAAATCATGCATGGGGATCATCGATGGGACGCAGCTGGGGGACGTTGGGCGGGAACGCCGGCTTGGGTACCACATCGATATTCAGCCGCTCCATGTCCTCCAACGATCGCTTCAAGTAGTGGGCTGACGCCAGATTCGGCCAAAATACCACGTCTTCGTCCTTATGGTATTTCTTGTTGAACGACGCAACTTCCGGTAGGCATTTCGAACTATGAATTTCTCCGTTCACGGCCAGTCCGAAGCGGAAGAAGAGCGGCTTTGACATCCCTTTCTCGCTGATTATCAGCCACAGCAGCACCTTCTTGGGGAACTTGGTGTGTGAAATGAACGTCACCTCGAAGCTCGCTTCTTTCGTGGGGGAAGTAAATTCAGGGTGAGACAGGTCTCGTCGTCCATCACCACCGCCACGCCGCGATTCGCCGGGAAAATTGAGTTGACCATTTTACTCAGCCACTGCCGCTGCGTCATGAACGGAGTTGTTTCACTGTTTTTGCCATCACGGTTAGAGTTCGACTGATAGAGCTGTCAAATTTTGTC
Organism: Aedes japonicus; assembly: GCA_034211315.2. Taxonomy (NCBI): domain Eukaryota; kingdom Metazoa; phylum Arthropoda; class Insecta; order Diptera; family Culicidae; genus Aedes; species Aedes japonicus. The sequence goes on along the minus strand of JASCZW010007146.1, from coordinate 78,176 downwards.
TACTGACTCATGGATTACTATGATTGATGCTGCATGGGTAGTTTCTTTAGTGCGAGTGAAGTTAAGCCCATGAAGAATCGGCAATTTTTGTTCATTTTTTTTAATGCAAACGTTAGTTCTAGTATTTCTCATCAGAAGGTGGAACAAACTGAAGAGACTGGAATTCGTAAAAAAATTACGCTGGGATTCCTGTTGACTTCTGTAAAAGAGCACCTGTGGACGGATGAAAGCAAATATGAGTTGTTTGGACAAAAGCGGTGAGCTATGGTAAGACGCAGTTGCGGTGACGCACTTAAGGAACCATACATTCAGAAGACTGCTAAGCATTATGGTATTAGGAGTATTCGCGTGGTCTGGAGTTGGAAGCTTGGAACATATCCAGGGTATAATGACCGCAGATGTGTACATTAGCTTACTGTGTAAAAATTTGGAAATTTCACTGTTGAAAACTGGCCTGAAAACGAACTACATATCTCCACAGGACAACGATCCCAAACACACAGCGAAGGAAACGGATTGAGAATTTGTGGTATTATTTGGACAATTAAGTGGACAAAACATCGGTCTCCAACAAAACCACCTATTTTGCAGCACTGGAAACAGCGTGGGAGAATATTGATCCTGCATATCTACAGAAACTCGTCAAAAGTATGCCTCGACGATTGGAAGTGGTGCTGAAGGCAAAAAGTAGTCATACCAAAAATTGAGAGTCAATCTTTCTTTCTTTCTTTAGCATTTCAAGCTTATTGCCTTCTCTCAACTTAGTGTCCTTAATGCACTTCCACAATTATTATTTGAGAGCTTTCGTTGCCATGTAAGGTCTGTATCCCCAATAATCCGGACACCTCAAAAAATGAATAAAACATAAATTTCGCATTATATTTCCGTCGTAGTTGTTTATTCCAGATTCATGGGATGTGTTTTAACAATTCGTGAAGACAAAACATAGTTATTCGGTATTTGCATAAAATTTTCGAACTTTGCGCTTAACTTCGTCCATTAGGGTTTGTACAGACTCTTCAGAAATCGTAGAAGCCGTCTTTGTCCAAATTTGCTGGAAGTGTTTGACTTCTTTGATTCTTTGCTTCTTTCCAGAAAGCTTCCGTTTCATCAGAGCCCAATGTCTCTCGATTGGTCGTAGCTCTGGGCAATTTGGCGGGCTTGAAGTTTTTGGTACAATGTTCACTTGATTTGCTTGGTACCACTCCATCACAGTTTTTGCATAGTGGCATGATGCCAAATCGGGCCAGAACAAATACTTTTCTTTGTGACTTTTGATGAAGGGTAGCAATCGCTTCTGCAGACACTCTTTCTGATAGATCTTCTTGTTGATTGTGCCTGTAGTGACGAAAGATTTACTATTTTTGCCACACGTGCAAATTGCTTGCCACATAAGGTATTTTTTGGGAAATTTCGATGCCTTCTTCGTTCTGAAATACTCAGCTGTAGCATTTCTGACCATAGCAAAATAAAAAACCAACCCTGGAAGCTACTTGAAATCCTCCAGGACATAGGTTTGATCGTCCATAACAACGCATGAAAACTTCGTCAAATATTCGCAGTACAATCGCCGAGCCCGTGATTTTGCTGCAAAGTTCTGTTTGTCGTTGCGATTTGGAACTGTTTTTACTTTATACGGCTTAAGTCCCAAACGTTGTTGAGATTTTTGGACAAAACCAGGCGACATCCCTATTTTACGATCCACCATTTGAATGGAGAGATTTGGGTTTTTCGTTAATAACCTTTTCACCTTTCGGTCCATGACAGGATCAGTGCGTCCAATGTTTTTGTTACTTCTCGGATTCCTCTCCACCGTCAAACGTTCCGAAAATGATCTGAGCACGAGTGCGCGACCGAATTTTGTACGCCCGTACAAAATTCGCTCGCGCACTTGTTTTTTCTTTCGTTGCCATCTTGAATACTAAACATGAAATGTAAACATCAATCATAGTCTTTTTCATCATAGACCACAGTGAAATTTATCATTCCTACGTGCAATATTTCACAAGTTACAATGATTTGAAGGTGTCCGGATTAATGTGGATACAAATTTTATCATTTTTGCATGAGTATGGGAGAGTCGAGAAATTTTCCTGTACGAAAAATGCATAATAGACCAGACCGAGAATCGAACCCAGCCACCTCCAGCATGGTTTTGCTTTGTCGCTGCGCCTTTACCGACTGAGCTAAGGAAGGACCATTTGTGAGAAGTGGATGAATATTGAGCAAGTCAAAGATAATTCCATCATTTCTATACCTTCAAATTGTTTAGTGGAGAAAAGACATCAACTTCCTCGGAGAAAGTATTGTTTTATGTTTAATATTAAAAAAATATTGAGCTCAAAAGAAAAATTCTAAGGGCGTATGATTGATTTTGTCCAGTCTGTACATACATGTGAGTAAAGTGGATAACACTGGCCATGTGGCGACGCCAATTTCGCACCCACCTCGCTTCATTCCTGCACACTTAGAAATTATGAATTTTACACGATACCTAATTCATGTTTGTAAATCGTCCGGGAACGTAAAGAAAGATTTCGTGTAAAATTATGTCTCCTGAAACTGACACATACGCAATTCGACAAAAAATGTGTGCGGTTGAATTTATTTTCTCATCTCTTTCAACACATTCTTATGCGCTAAAGGACGCTTGCATGTGTCGGTCTCAGGGACAGAAATTTACACGAGATTTTGGTAGTGTGTGTCTAATGCTAGAGGTAAGGATCATTTCCAGTGCTTTTGCACTCTAATCGTGTGATTTAAACCAGAATAACAAACTGTTGAAAGGTAATCTACAGTTTCCTCATTAGCCACTGATCCCGTATATTTCTGACTAGTTTTCAAAGCTTTCGTCGAGTGGTATCGTTGGAAAACAAATTGCTTCCTAACCGCAGTATTTTGCGGTTTGTTTGATGAACACTCGCCAATCTTTCGGACTTCGATATTCATGCTGACCCATTTGTCACGCATAATTTACCCATCCCACTTTTATGCGAAAAACACATACACACACCTATTGCATCTTAATGATAATCCATTTCCGTAACTTACTGCTGTTGGGCGGAGATTGTTTGCAGAACTGTCAGCAAGTATTGCCGTTCGTTTTCTTTTTCTTCGTGGCTGACCAATAATTGCTGATTAATGAGCTCGGTCACGTTTTGTTTACTTTAAGACGACATTGCTGCATGGCGTAGCATTAAGGTGATTGCAAAATCCCCAACGTCCAGTTTCCCGTCCTTTAGCTCCGTGATAAGGTGCCGAATTTAATGCTGAATTTTAAGGAACTTATATGAATTATTGATGCTACCAAGACGAACGATGTGCGTCTCAGGGGAACGATCCATAAAGAGATAGATCTTCGGACTGTACAATTTGGAATTTCGCCGATAATCCTTCAACAATCCCTACTGCCAGCGTGTGTCTTCGGGGTGGATCGAAACCGATTACAGATCTATTAGTAGGACGTGGACAATTGCCGAAAATAAAGAAATAGATCACCGGTTATTTTTTTGCTGTTCGTACCGAATGTCCCTTCGTCATTGAGCCCGCTTTATTCAGTGGGAGGATTTATTGCCTTTTGGGTTGATGTATTTTCCCGAAGGGAATTCCCTAAACGGAAACATGTGCCAAAAGAATAGCGCTGGAAATATGTTTTATTCATTTGTACCTTTTGCAGATATGTTGCTTTTATGCGTTTTTGATAAACCCCCACCGCAGTCGGAAGGATTTACCTTCTTTTGACCACCAGTCAGTCGGAATTATGACAGATTTATTGCCGCTGATTGCCGCTGATTTATGGGAGGGATATTTATGGAAGAAATCGCAATCGCAAATATCTCCGGATCCCATCTCGGAATTCCATTTCTTAAAATTTTCTCAAACCTCTTTGGCGTCCCATCATCCGGGAGCCAAGGTAATAAATGAGAATTTAATTGTGTCCTCAGCAGACGGATCATTTTTGACGAAATCAAGTGCATGTATTCATAAAAGCCGGATGATGGTGTCGTCGGTTTTAGGTGGAGAAGTGGTGTTTGGAAATGCAAACAATTTCCCTTTGCTGACAGAAACGGAACAAAGAAGCGCCTCGCAGTTGGTTTCAAGGACTTTGGTTTTTGTGAGTTGTTGGTGGCCACCAACTTGCCTTGACTGGTGTGCTGCAACTGCCATCAAACGGCATTCATAAAATGGGTGAGTGTGGGAGTGCATATGCTGATAAGACCGGTACCTACTCGGCAGCCAGCAACGTGAATGCATATAAAGCTACAAAAAGAGAGACGAGGAGCTTTTATTATCCTTCCAACGGCGGTAAAGTTTAGTCGATGGGCGATGCAGGGGGTTGACTGGCTAGAGCGGAATGTAAAGTGCTTGACGATGGGTGGAAAATGGTATGAATAATGAATGCTATTTACATAATTTTCACCAACTTTGAAGACGACGAATGAGTGGGGTTGCAGGGAGTGGAAGCTTTTGCTGATGTATGTGATGTGAGATGAGATTGAAATATGGCTCGAATTTGACTCTTAAGCTAGTGGGAAACGTTTTGATTGATGAAAATCATGAAAATACTTTAACGGTTACATTGTTACATGAGCGATCAACATGACGTCAATCAACAATAAAAGTATCAAAGATTTCCCTTTTCACTTCATAATTCCTTCGAAGATCGTGTTTTCATATTTTGCCTAAACTTTCCAACCAGCATTTTATTACATGAGCTCAAGAATAGCTACAGTCAGAAGCTCTAAAAATAAATCTACCTAACCATTATGAAATATTTCAGTCACAAACATTCATGATTGACCACTTTTTCACTTTGTGGTGTGGTATGCCAACTGTAAATTCTTAAAATTGATAAGCACCAGTTCTTTTTTTTTCAATGCTATAATTTTTTTCAACTTCATAGTTTCTACATATAATTTATTTATTTGGTTAACATCAATACAGATAACACCGAATCAAAAATTTCACGCCACAACGCACAGTGGGAAAAAATGGGACCCAAAATCACAACTAATTAAAGGCCGCTGGAGAAGTGCCCTGTAAAACAGCTTATCTTATGTAAAAAAATGCGAGGAATCGAGTGGTGATGGTTTCATCTTGGGCAAACTTCGAGAAGTGGCTAATTTTGCCTGATTTTCCCCTAATTTTTGAAGAAAAATTGAATAATCACACATTTATCATATTAGCTCTAATAATATTGCATCCATTTGTGCTGTACTATTGTGGAAATGTCTGGAGAATCCAATGGAGGTCATAAAAGGTAAAAAAACGTCAGGAACTGTCAATTTTGTCTGATATTACCCACATGCTGAAAGTACTAGATATGTCATGTGGTTTTGGAAATGTGGGCGAATTAGAATCTATAAAAATGCAATACACTATTGTGGAACTGTCCGAGGAACTGAATGAAGAGTATGTCGTCTTGTGTAAACATCAGTTATTGTCCATTTTACCCGCTTTTCCCTAAATACTGGAAGAATCAATAGATAAAATGCGATTTTTGGAATTGCTGTGCATTAGAATCAAATCAAATGCACTTCAATATTATGAAAATGTCTGGAAGAGCGTATGAAGTAGATGTCGACTTATGCAGACTTCGGGAAATGGCTCGTTTTGCCCGATTTTCCCTTAATTTTGAAAAAAAAATATTTGAATAATCCTACATTTATCATATTTTCACTAATAATATTGAACCCATTTGGGATCTACTATAGCGAAATTGTCTGGAGAATCTAATGAAGGTAATATTGTCTTGTTAAAACCTCAAGAATTGTCCATTTTGCCCGATATTCCTCATATATTGAAAATACTAGATATGTCATGTGGTTTTCGAAATTTCCGCGAATTAGAATGTATAAAAATGCAATGCACTATTGTGAAACTGTCTGGAAAATTGAATGGAGGGGATTTCGACTTGTGTAGACGTCAGTTATTGTCCAATTTACCACGCGTTTTTTTAAATTTCCATCGTTCACACCGCTAAAATCGGTTGACCGGTGGGCTGGGCATGTCGTTAGAATGTCGGAAGATAGCACCGGTAAAAATTCTCAAAAACGAACCGTTCGACACAAGAAGAAGAGTCGCGCAACGAGCAAGGTTGTTCGATCAAGTAGAAGGATGGGGATCCTTTGCAGATTGCGAGGCTGGCGAAATGCACCCGAGCAGGAGCGAATAGCTTGATAGCTGGCCTTGGTATTAAAGAGCTCAGATTAAGAGATAAAACACCTGAGGATAATACCATAAAATTGTTCCCACAATGTTATACGAATACCAAATTGAGGTAAGACAATACCAAAATAGTACCTCTTAGGTATTCCAAGGTATTCGAAATAACATGTTTTGTTATTCGAGAGGTATTTTGCTTGCAATTCTTAGGTATTTTGTTTAGGTATTTTACCTCCTAATCTGAGCTCTTTAATACAAAAGCCAGTTATCAAGATCAAAAGTAGGTATTCATATGTTGTTCTCTTCTGCTCGGGCAGCCATGGACTGACCCGGGTAGCACTCTTTAGTCTAAATAAGTTGAAGTAACCTGTTTACGACTGAATTAAGATAATTATTTCCAGTAATTTACGACAAGCGTGCAGCTAGGGTAATAGAATGGAGAAACCTTCTGTATAAAGCAGAGGCCACTCCACCCTTGGTGATTGATTCGAATCAAAATCTCGCAGATCCGACTGGAAAAACATCTGCTACACGACTGGATTTCACTGCACAGTGAGAGCCATCAGGTAACGTACTATCGAATACCTTACCACCGGAGAGTACACCTCTGAATAATCGATTCCAGGACGCTGTTTGCAGTCTTTTATCACGATACTGACCATGCACCGAAAAATGTTGCTATCTGCATCCCGTTTTGCCATGAATATTCCATGGCAGCAATCCAGCATTGACTGTCTCGCTGCAGGTTCGCTGATCACCCGTCACATTGGAAGGCTTGGGCTGAAGAGAATCATCAGGGATAGCAAAAAAACTATAACATACATGACCACTGTAGTTATCAGTAAACCACTATTTCTAGACCATTGCTGCTCATCAGCTTGTCTTGAAGATTGCGGTGGGGGGGCAATGTACAGCTCAGCATCGATGAGTTCTTCATCACTGGGATATTCATCCGGAACAAGGAACACATCTCCACGTCAAAGAAGTTCTTCAAAGAACTTCTTCGAAGTTCTTCATAGTACTTCAGGGAAGTTTTGCAAAGATTTTCAGGGAAAATCTTTAGAGAACTTCAAAAAAGTTCATCAGAGAACTTCAGGGAAATTCATCAAAGAATGATGTTCTCTAAAGAACTTCCTTGAAGTTCTCTGACGAGCTTTCCTGAAGCTCTCTGTAGTGATTTGAACATATTTGCTGATGTTCTCTAAAGAACTTCAATGAAGTTCTCTGAACCAGAAATTCACTGAAGAACTTCCCTCAACATCTAAAAGAACTTCTTTGAAGTTTTCTGATAAACTTCCTTGTAGTTCTCTAAAAACCTTTGCTGAAGTTCTTTGAACAACTTTCATAAAGTTCTCTGAAAAACTTCCCTGAATTTCTCGTAAGAAAACTTCCAGAAATTTTTTTTGAAGAACTTCCCTGAAGTTCTAGGAAGCATTTTTATGAAGTTCTCTGAAAATTACTTGCTTCAATTCTCTGAAGAACTTTTCTAAAGTTCATTGTGGCTATTATATAAATTTCTCGAAAAATCTGTACAGAAAATCCCTAAAGAACTTCCCTGAAGTTTTCTAAAGCTTTTCTATGATCTTCTTCCAAAATCTTTGCTGAAGTTCTCTGAAGAACTCCACTAAAGTTCTCTGAAGAACTCCACTAAAGTTCTCTGAAGAACTTAATTGAAGTTCTCTGATGCATTTTTCTGAGATCCTTTGAATATCTTTGCAGTGAAAAACTTCCCTCAATTTTTTTGAAGATCAGCCCTTAATCCCTCTGATCGAAAACTTCAATGTATCCCCAATAAAGTAACAACCTTCATAAATGCTGTGCTCTCAAGAATATATGCATCGCTTATCGTATACAGGTCAAGTGTATTAATTTGCTATTACTCTGAGATCCATTGTCTGCAAGAGGTGAAGTAGTAAGTGCACAAAGCTTGCAGAACAGAGCATAAAAAATCAGGGACTCAATCAGGGACTGGTTGGTTGATCATTACGTTGCATTATCAAATTCAAAATAAAAATGTGCTCTAACATATCCAAAGATAGAAATTATATCTTATAGCGAAACAAAGGAAAACAATTAACACTAAATTCAAAAAACTTCAGAAAATTTCTGCAGGGAACTTCAAGGGAAGTACTGCAGTACTGCACGAAGTATTACAAGAGAAGTGCTTCATTAAACTACAGGGAAATACTTCGCCGAACTTAAAGAAAAATCTTCAGAGGTATTTAGGAAAATTTATCAAAAATATTCAGGACTTCAAATATATCCTGGAAAATTCTTTAGAGGACTGCCGGGATAACTTTTAGAGAACTTCAGGAAAATTCTTTCAAAAGTGGAAGATAGAACACGCCAAAGCTTCTTCAGAGAACTTCGGCGGTTATTCGGAGAACACTATGGAAATTCTTCAGAGAACCTCAGAGAAGTTCGTCAAAAAACTATAGGAGAGTTCTTCAAAAACATTCAAGAAGATCTTAGAAGATATTCAGAGAAGTTCTTCAACTGTAGCATCCCTACTCATTCTTTCATACTTCCTAGAACTGCTTACATCTATTTAAATTGCACAGCCTAAAATAACTACTCAACAGCCATTCTCCACTAGTTCATAATACATAGCTAGAAGGTCTCACTGACATCATTTTCCTTATTTACATATTTTTACCCAACTTTGCGTACATGATTCATTCGTAACCTACACGCTGTGTCATGCTGAACTTTAGGAAATTTTAGGGAAATTCTCAAGAGAACATTAAAGTTGTTCTTCAGAGAACATCAGGAAAAGATATTCAGGGAAGTCTTAAAAGCTATTCAGCGAAATTTTTCAAAGAATTACAGGGAACCTCAAGAGAACTTCCAGAAAATTGTTCAGAGGACTTCAGGGAAGTGCTTCGGAAAACATTACGGAACTTTTTCAAAAAAGTTCTTGAGGGTAATTTTAAAGAGACCCTCGTCGAAAACCTTCAGGAAAGTTCAGTGAAGTTCTTTAGTAAACATAATGGAAATTCTTCAGAGAACTTCAGGGATGTCCTTCAAAGAACTTCAGTGAAGTTTTTCAAAGAACTTCAAAGAATTTTTTCAGAAAACTTCAGCAAAGTTCCTCAAAATAACTTTAACGAAGTACTACAGAGAAGTTCATCGGAGTATTTCAGAGAATTTCAGAAAAAAAATTCAGCAAAGATTTTGAGAGAACTTCATAGAACTTTAGAAAAGTTATTCAGTACGTAAAGAAAGTTCTTCAGAGATCTTCAGAAAAGAATTTTAAAGAATCTCAGAAAAATGCTGCAGAGAACATCAACGAAGTTCTCCAGATAATTTTAGTGAAGTTCTTCATATAATTTAAGTGACGTTTTTCAGAGGATTTCACCAAAGATTTTCAAAGAAGATCGTAGAAAAGCTTTACAAAACGCCAGGGAAGTCTTTAGGCGATTTTCTGTGAAGATTTTTCAAGAACTTTAGATAAAAGCCACAGAGAACTTCAGAAAGATTTTCAGAGAATCGTAGCGAGAGATTTTAAGAGATCTTCATAGAACTTCAAGGAAAGCTCTTTAGAAAACGTCATAAAAATTCTTCAGAGATCTATATATATATATATATATATAAAATGAATTTCTGTCAGTCTGTCTGTCTATCTGTCTGTCTGTCTGAACCTAATCGACTCGAAAACTACGAAACCGATCGGCGTGAAATTTTGTGGCCGGGGAAAGTTTTTGTGATAGTTAAAGACCCCCGCCTTCTCTGGAAAGGGGGGCTTCCATACAAATGAAACACTCATTTCTACATAACTCGAGAACTAATAAAGCAAATGGAACCAAATTTGGCATGTGGAAGTTTTTGAAGGAGAGAAATGTTTCTATAATGATTTGAGACTCTTCCGCCATATGAAGAGATGGGGGGGAGGCCTCTCAAACAAATGGAACACAAATTTCTGCATAACTCGAGAACTAATAAAGCAAATGGAACCAAATTTGGCATATGGAGGTTTCTGAAGAAGATAAATGTTTATAGGTGGTTTGGACTCGTTCACCTTCTAGAAGGGAGAAGGAGAGGTTTCCATACAAATAAAACAGAAATTTCTGCATTACTCGGGAACTAATCAAGCAAATGGAACCAAAATTGGCATGCGGGGTTTTTTGAATGCAAGCAATGTTTCTATAGAGATTCCAAACACAAATTTCAACCAAACATGAGAATTATCCAGATGACTAAAACACAAACTGTGTATTTCTCGAATGAGAAGAATGTTCTGATAGATGCTTGAACCCCTTCTTAGTCGAAAAAAGCACTTTAAAAAAACCATTGTTCATTCATTTAGTTGCAGGCGTAGCAACGCTCGCACCGGGGTCAGCTAGTCTTCAATAAAAAGTTTTAGAGTCAATCAGAAACGTGCTTCAGAGAATTTCAGGGGAGTTCTTCGAAGATCATAAGGAAACTTATTCACAGAATTTCTTGAAAAGACTTCAGAGAACTCTTTGGAAATTCATCAGAGAACTTAAGGGAAGTTCTTCAACGATCAGAGAAAACCTTCAGATAACTTCAGGGTAGTCTTTCAGAGAAATTCAAGGAAGTTTTTCAGAGAACTTTATGGAAGTTGTTCAGAAAACTTCAACAAAGATTTTCAGAGAACATAAGGGAAGTTTTTCAAAAGATTCAAAAAAAGTTCTTCAGAAAACTTCAAGGAAGTTCTTTCAAGCTATTTAGGGAGGTTATTCAGAAAATTTCAGGTCAGTTCTTCAGAAAATTTCAGGGAAAACCTGCAGAGAACTTCAGGGCAATTTTTCTGAGAGATTCTGGGAAGTTTTTCAAAGAACTTTGTTGTTCAGAGAACTTTAGCAGAGATTTTCAGAGAACATAGGGGAAGTTTTACAAAGGATTCATTGAAAAATCCTCAGAAAACTTCAAGGAAGTTCTTTCAAGATATTCAGGGCAGTTCTTCAGAGAATTTTAGGAAACTTCACAGGAGAACTTCAGGGAAGTTCTTCAGTGAACTTCGGCAAATATTTTGAAAGCACTTTAGAGAACTTCAGGGAGTCTCTTCAGAAAACTTCAAGGAAGTTCTTAGGAAAACTTCATTCTTTGATGAATTTACCTGAAATGCTCTGAAAACCTTTCCTAAAGTTCTTTGAAGAACTGCCCTGACGTTCTCGGAAGAACTTTTCTGTGAACAATTTACATGAAGTTCGGTTGCCGTTGAGGTTGTCTGAAGATGTTCGGTGAAGTTTTGTGAACAATTTTGCTGAAGTTCTCTAAAAAACTTATCCGAAAGTATTTGACGAACTAACTTCTGTTATGTTTTTGTCAACTTTCCTCACAGGCACACTAGATATAGTTCTAAACTTTTTAGTTGACAATCTGGGAAGCTCTTCTGAAAACGTTAGGAAAATTCCTCTGAGATCTTCAGCAAAAAATGTTAGAGTCTATCAGAAACGTGCTTCAGAGAATTTCAGCGAAGTTCTTTAAAGATCGTAAAGAAAATTATTCAGAGAATATCTGGGAAGAACTTCAGAGAACATAATGAAAATTCATCTGAGAACTTAAGGAAAGTTCTTCAACGATCAGAGAAAACCGTCAGATAACTTCAGGGTAGTTTTTCAGAGAAAAACTGACAGAAATTCAGGGCAGTTTTTCAGAGAACTTTCGAGAAGTTGCTCAGAGAACTTCAGAAAAGATTTTCAAAGAACATGAGCGAAGTATTTCAAATGATTTAAAGCAAATTCTTCAAGGAACTTCAATAATGTACTTTCAAGATATTCAGAAAAGTCCATCAGAGAATTTCAATTCTTTAGCGAATTTCAGGGAAACCTTCAGAGAACTTTTGGGCAGTCCTTCAGAGAAAACCGTGACACTTTTTCAGAGAAGTTTGTGGAAGTTGTTCAGAGAACTTCAGCAAAGATTTCAAAGAACATAGGGGAAGTTTTTCAAAGGATTAGAAGAAAATTCTTCAGAGAACTTCAAGGAAGTTCTTTCAATATATTCAGGGAAGTGGTTCAGAGAATTTCCGGAAAGTTCTTCAGAAAATTTCAGCGAAGTTCTTTAGTGAACTTCAGCAAATATTTTGAAAGCACTTCAGAGAAATTCAGGGAACTTCCTCGAAGTTCTCTGTAGAACTTATTTAAAGTTCTCTGAAGAACTTACCTGAAGTTCCTTTGAGAACTTACCTGAAGTGCTCTGAAAAACTTCCTTGAAGTTCTCTGAAGAACTTTTCTGAAGAACTTACCTGAAGTTCGGTTCTCGTTGAGGTTGTCTGAAGGAGTTCGGTGAAGTTTTCTGAAGAACTTTGCTGAAGTTCTCTGAAGAACTTCGCTGAAATTGTTTGACGATTTTACTTCTGTGATGACTTTTGCAACTTCCCTCACGGGCACACTAGCGCCACGTATAGATATAATTCTATACTTTTAAGTCGACAATCTGGAAGACCCAGAATACTAGCTAACTCTACACTGTCGAGATAATCATCGACACCCAGGTTGCACGAATAACTTTCCCGAGGACAGTAAATTTAGATCTTATGACTCAGGTAATACAAGAAGTTAACACTAGAGCCACCTAGTGGAGGAATGCAGAACTAATGTTTATTTTACGAAGATAATTGGTCTTTTCATTAAGGCAGGGAGCTCATTTGAAAGCAGATGAATTGATTTTTACCAGCACTGATAACATTTATTAAACATATGACGTATCTGATGTTGTAAACAAAGATCGAAGATTGTAAGATTGAAACGTAAACCTTTCAAAACTCTCAGCATCCTCACGGAAAGCACCATCACCATCATGTTAGGGAAATGTTATATCTTCTGTTGGTGACCCTAGTTTGCATGGTTTTCAAGGTTTTCAAAATTTAACGTTTGAATATTACTTCCCTCCTTAGTTTACAAAATCAGATTCGTCTGTTTGAAAAAGTACTCGACAATCCTCACATTTACCGCTGAACACAGCAACCCTCTTTTTATTTTCATTCCTCACGGTAACTCCCAACAATTCAAACATTTTTGAACAGATTCTCACCTATATCTACTGGTTCAAGTCAGATTCCGGTGATTCAATGTCTTCCAAACAGAAGTCGAAGCTTAAACCACCGAGCGAACCAGTTGTCTTAGCGAAGGCTAGTGAGTTGCCTCAGCAAAAAAGTGCAACGACCACAAGAATAACGAGAAGAATCGCCAGATCAACCAACAAGACCCTCGAAGCTAAAGGTACCTCTCTACAGAACCCAACGGCAATTTCAGGCACCCGACGAAAGCGATCGCCATCCCCTGCGCCTGAAGTTTCAGCAAAGCGTCCAAAAGTGAAGAAAGTGCCCAACTTTAAACGAATTCACGAGAAGCAGTTTGAACAGATGCCGTCGATCGACGAATTACACCAACGGAGGAGGGCCAATCCGGCGAACAAGAATTCACTGGCGAAGACGCAAGTGGTCAAGAAACGTCCGAACAAGATTCAAAACCTTGTGAGGTAGGGCATTTATTTACTTCAATAAACGGAAATTAAAATTAACATAACTGTATCTCTGAATGGAGAAGTAGATATGTAATTTTACTATGATTCTTTTGCAATGTAGACTCCAATAAACAAATTAGTCTGTCCTTTAAACCGTTTCTCAATCCCAATAAATCAATTTTCTGTCAAAGAAAAAAGCACATATTTTCGCCGGAATCCGCCAGCACCGACCGGATTCGGATGGAAATTTGCGTCGATTATAAATGGATTATGCTGGCCACTCGAATGGCCAAGCCGCCTTCTGTGACCATGTTTGTACATATCTCCCCCTACCGTTATGATTTATGCCCGAAAAGACGCTCCCTCACACAAAAGTATGTTTTTATTTTCGCTAGCATCACAGTAGATATCCTTCGTCCTGATCATGAATAATCATCTACGCACTCTGCGGGACTCCGGGAGGGTGATTTATGTTCAAATTTGCCACGTCACCTTTCGCCGCTGCCTGACCGGCACTTGCGATATCCTCTTACCGGCTGACATTAGCAACAAAGACAACAACAAAAACGCCCAATGCCTTCTGGGGAGGTTAATTCCGAGTACTTTACCGGATTGACTCCCGTGGCCGCAGCCAGCTTAGACACTTGCTACTGCTGCCGGGTAGGATTAGATTGTCCTGCCACAGATCCGCCGAGTCACGGTCCAATTATTTACGATGACAGATACCGGGGAAAAGCCACTGCAATCGAAAGCGAAATTGTGTCAATGACGTACACGGTTAATCTGAAGTATGCAGTTATGACTTCAAAGTAGGCACTTTGCTTGAAGACTGAATTATGCATAAAATGCCTCAGTTAAAGGTTTTAGGCAAAAATGCCTAAAACGGTTATACGTCAAAGAGTGAATAAATTCTCAAGCATTTTGCAGCATGTGAAAGAGATTAGAAACTATGCATTTTTTAAATGATTGTGTTTAGGAACTAGTCACTTTATGAAATGAAGATGAGATAAAAAATATTAGCGCCAATGTCTCAAAAGTATGGATCTGCTTTTATCTTCTTCTAATAAACAACATTCCGTATCAGTTTATTCCAAAAACCCGCACCTGCAAATAAAATACACCATGTAAAAACTTGTTTCTTCTTGCAGAGATTGATGATTCACAGGAGAAACTTTTCATGTCCGAGAAAGCGACGGTTATATTATCAATAGCTGTAGATCAATCTAAATGATCTAATTAGCGCCTCGTAGCTTGTCCATGGAACTGGATTCAGGTATGGATTGCAAGAACCCATTTTATTTTTCTTCACTTTTTTTCGGCAAAGTCAATCAACTAGAACAAATGGATGTTTCCACTTTGATGATAGCCTTGTTTTAATGCATTTTTTCTATCACACTGGAATAAAAAGAGGACTTAAAAGTATTCATTTTTTGGGATTGAAAAGTAGGCATTTTTGACGTATGGAAGATGTTCACTGAAATGCATAGAATGTAGTCAAAAAATGACTATCTCAGAATTACCGTGTACGCGGAAATGCAAAACAACGCCAACTGCGCGAAACATCTGTTCGAGTTTTGGCCACCTGACAAACGAGCGTGCAGCCATTTGGAAATTAACATGTCAAAAATTACCAATCAATCGAACGGTGCAGCCCAAAAGCGTGTCAATCATTCGAATCACAAATGCTGTTCGCTGGGATCCCGAAAGCGATAAATTACAATTTTCCGATTAGTCGCAGTAGATAAAACAAAATTTATACTTATTAATCTACATATCATTATCACCGAAACAGGATGAATTGCTGAGGGCAGTATTGATGAGGGATTCGATGCTCTCTTTCCGATCCAAATAGCATGCAGTTTTCCCTTTCATCCTAACAGAGGGGTGTGCGGAAACAGGCAACCGATCGAACCCAAAATTTTACGCTTCAATGAGGGTCAATTGTGGTGGGTATGGGATCGTGTTTGATAGGGCTTGTTTTGTCACCTCCCCGGTTATCCCGTTTCAAAACTTCTATCAAAGGACAAAATAGGTCGAATCATTCACACAACTATTGCTTCCTTTCAACAGTAATGAGCGTTTCCAGCCGAAATGACCTACCAACCAACTTCGCGTGTCTCCGATTTAATTGAAAATTTGTACACACGTTTCACCCACAAAAGTAACCGCCCAAACACAATGACAACGGAAACGGAACGGAAAACGGCAATTTTGACAGTTGCTGCAAATGTCTTCGATATGTCTAATTAGAATCGCTTTGGATCTAGCCTGTTTTCTTTCCGACAAGCAGGCATACTCAGATCGGGCTTTGCCAATTACCGTTGCCGTTATCATTGTGTTTGGGCCACAGTTTTTTTCCACTGATGCAAAAAGTTTTGGACTCAAGAGTCAGTTTTAAAAAGAGCGTAAGCATTTGGAATAGCACTTCAATTAATAATTTGTAGCTCGAAAACCTTTGATTGTACAAAAAAACTGTCTTATACCCTGTTCACACTACAACTTCACACAAAGAATAATGCTAGGTTTTTTTTTCATTAGGGCGAATCTACAATTGAGAGATTCTCTCCGGCTCGCTCTCTTTCATTCATTACAGCGCCATTATTAAACTTTCGAGGGATTCTTTAGTACAGATCGAAACACAACAGTGCTGGCCAGCATACTCTACAAATAGTAGAATGAAAAACGTAAAGGTGATTGGTTTATGAATGAAAGAGAGCGAGCCCAGAGAGAATCTCTCAATTGTAGATTCGCCCTAATGAAAAAAAAACCCAAGAATGATTGATAGAATTAAAAAAACCATTACTAAAATTGAAATGTTACGTTGGTTCTTTTTCGTAGAAAGCGATTTGTTTTCACAACAAAAACGTTCAAACTGTCATATCAAAATTTTGCTGCTTGGTACATTTAAAAGTTGAAACTTTCAAAACGAATTGTAGAACTGTCAAATCGAAATCGTCGCATCGTTGAAAATGAAAGCACATTAATTTTATTCCAAAATAAACTTTCAACAAGAAAGTGTCGTGCAACAAGAACAAAAATATGCCATTTGGATTGAAATAAAAATAGTTTTGACATTAAAAGGTTTATTTTTCGATAAATTGCAGAATTTTCAAACCAAAAGCGTGGCATGAGAGCAAATTATTTTTAATTCCAAAATTAATTTTCAAGACACATATGGCACGAGTTCCGCTTCCTGTTCCGGCGAGAAACCGTTTCGTGATCCCAGTTTCGACTTCACCACCTTTTCCGTAACATGGTGCCAACGTTCTTGAAATTCCAAACGCCTACAGCACGATTCACGGAAATCCCCGATCCACTGCGTCCTGCCGATCAGCTGCTGATCGGTCAATCTCCGCAGTTGTTCCGTTGTGGTGCGTGGATCTGATAAAAATGGTTACGTAGTTTCACAAACATCCGCTGATCTAAAGAGCATGACGGTGTTACCCGCACCGATGAGTGACGGGCTTACCCCAAAGGCACATTTTTTCTTAATTACACCGTAAATCTAGAATAATTGACTAATCTTACCTTTCAATGAATCTCAGCAGTAAGATACAGTGTAAATGAAAGTACGCGATCGATGGAATTAAATTTATGTACTTAATTATTTGACAAGACGTTAAAATCTACCATCGAAAAATTACATCCGGTATCACTGCGACGACGCTTGCGTTTGTTTTGTTTATTTTCTTCGAGTTTGACAGTTCTCAGTGGGTATGATGTGTCTCGAAATGGGCAAAATGATAAATACTAATAATAGGTATAGTCAAAAACATACTACAAAATGGTTTTCTAGTATAGCCGCAGAGCACTTCAATTAATAGTTGGTAGCTCGAAAACCTTTAATTGTAGAAAAAAGCTGTCTTATACCCTGTTCACACTACAACTTATATTACGTAATATAGACTATAGTCACTAGATTCATAGTCTGGCGGATACAACGACGGAAGCCAATTTGAACTGTCACTTTGCTGGGCCAATCGGGCATTAGATTACAGTAATGCTCGATTGGCTCCGCAAAGTGGCAGTTCAAATTGGCTCCCGACGTTGTATCCGCCAGACTATGAATCTAGTGACTATAATATAGACTATCTTGATATCAGCATCTATACAACTAGTTTTCACTTGAAATAATGTGCATGGCATTTGATATCAAGATACTTTATATCACGTAATATAGATTGGTATGTGAACGGTGCTAGCAAAGTTGTGCCCTATATTAGAAGTATGAGAAAAAAATAAACACTGAAAAAAAAACTTCGGAAAAAATCGAAAATTAACATTAATATTTCAATATCTCAAGAAACGATTTTTATTTTTTTTTTATTTTGTGACTGTAAAAACTTGAAGTTAGTACGCAAATTTGAGTGAAGACTTTCAGAAAAAAGTTTCTACAGCACTAACTCTTGATGTATTTCTTAAAAATTTAATATTTGCAAGAATAAACGTATTCTGATGATATATGGTATGTGTCCCTTGATTCAGCCTAATATGCAAACTGTCAAACTATCAAATCAAAATTTTCCTGCTTGGTACATTTAAGGACATACACGCTGGAATCCCTTTATGGCAGGAGCGATGGCTTCCTCATCCACACATGCACACTTTGAGTTTGCTCAACAAAATATGCCAAATTAATCCACTTACCTGCAGTGAATCATTGCCATACTGCTAATAGGACAGCAGAACACAATGTTTAATCAGTTCACACTGTTTATTTCACTGGAAACACTCTGAATTGACCAACTAGTGGTCATTTCCACAGAGCAGGTAATTTTTCGTCGTCCTTGTTTACCTTTTAAAAGCCAGGATCTGCCTATTATTTTCTCACAAAAACTATATTTCACTTCTCGTAGCCACCTGAACACTATTTACTTTCACTGAAAGGTTAATTATCATCGCGCTCTTGAAAACAGTGGACGAAAAATTTGTTTAATTAGTAAGATTGGTGCAAAAATTCAGCAGCCGGTCTCAAAACTGCGCGTTTTGCTTTTTTCTAATTTACACTCAACTGTGCGTAGCGTAGAAGAGCGAAGTGTTGTCAGCAATTGTTTGCGCGAGTGTGCTGGACTGATAAAAGTTTTGATTAACGAAGTAAAAAAATTGTAACTCTGGCAATTATTGACCGATTTCAATTTTTTAAGCACTGTTGGATGCAGAATCTCATTCACTTTATGAAAATCATATGCAAAAACCAATTGAGTGCATCTGGTTTCCGGGAATTCGGGTTAGCGCGGCTGTGGTTCTGTAAGGAGACACTATTTGGGAATATCAATTGAATTTCTTGGAACGGATGTCACAATCTTGCGAATAACGCCATTAAATGGTTTCAGTTGACTCTAAATATTCACAGTCTTCAGCAGTAAAATTTTGGCGCAATTTTGGTCATATGTTTAAAAAGTTTTTGGGGATCTTAAAAATATTTAAAAAATGTCCAAGGTTCTCAAACTAAACATATTGTTCTTATATTTTTTTATGTATAAAGACGAATCGTTATGGGTAATCGACTATACATTATCTGTTCTAGATTTAAAAAAAAACCCGGGAAAAAAGTCTCGACAGGGATCAAGTCTACCTAGTTTCCCAGTTAAATAATTGTAGGTATTGACTATAAATTCACAACGATTTTTTGTGAGTTTTTTTCTAAGAGTAAGGAGTTACAGAAGAGCTCTAATTTGAATACCAAAAAATGAGTGGCGAGAAAATTTAAATTCAACTAGCGTTCTTCAACGCATTCAATGCAAATTTTGATAAATGCTCCATAAATTATTTTCCTCGAATCAAATTCTATGGAAGTAAGCTGAACAATTTTGAAAAAATATGAGGTAGTCTAGGGTGAGCTTACACGATTTTTTTTAAGTTGAGCCTTATAAATTTCCAGAAAAATCAATGTTTAATATATCTAAAATATTTTACCTAAACAATTCTAATATATGTATGCTTCTTACATAACCTTTCATGAACTATGCATGCAAATTTCCGATGAGTAAAAAAATCTTGCGAAGAGCAGTTTCAATATCTTGTCAGCTTTATTTCGTTAAATTTTGTAACAAGTTGATATCTAAATTTTTAAACAACATGTTTGTTCATTTAAATCCTAAAAATATATGAATCCTCAAATAAAAATTTAGTTCTAATTATTATAGTGGCGATATCTTCGATTGATGTGTTTCTTTTAGATAAATTTTGGGAAAATATAGTAACCAATCGAACTACTGACACTGTCATGGGGGTTGATGATCAGTTAAATTCATCATTTTCTACACGTATTGACTCATTCGAAATGACTATACCGAATCCATAATGTGACATTTTGAAAAACTGCGAAAATATGCTGGAAATTGATAAGAGGAATCAACATCACACCCTGTGTTCTCAAAGCTCTGGCAACCAGTGCAATAATAACCAGTGCAATGCATGAAGTAATGTTTTAATGAATCGTACTTTAAAACCAAAATTGAAAAAAAAAAGTACAATTATTTTTTGAAACATACGTGCTGAAAAAAGTGAAACATAATGAAATTTCTATTAAAACATAGAGTAAACACATACATTAACTTACCAAAGCTCCACATTGAAATAAAGTTAAGTAAATCAAATCTATTCATTTTTATTAACATCACAAAATAACATAATATCTCTTTGTGTTTGTGGTACGTACCCAAGTAACTTCAAAGTGTTTCAAAATAAGTGATCATTATTACGAGTAAACAAAATTCAACTGGATTCGTGTGAAAAACTTAATAACAATGTGGCAATCGAATTATGTTGTATAACATGAGCTGTCATTGGTTGTCAGAGTTCAGTATGACGTGAAGAGGTCTCTGGAATCGGTTTTCAAGCTGCCAAAATCCCACTTATTATCTCAGATGCATAATTTCAAACGTATTTAAGACATTTTATGTTTCTACTCAAACACTCATTCGATAGTTTATGATTGAAATAAGAACTGACGTTTAAAATTCACCAATATTTGTATTGGAAGGCTTAATATTTAGCTTGCTAATTATGCCCCAGACTCCCTTAACCTTTAAAAAGGATTCCTATTTTGAGGCTTTATGCTTTTTTTAAAGATGTGAATATTGTAGGGAATAATTGAATGTACTGTAATCCATAAAGAAAAAAGAAAATTACTGGCAACCACGACCGTTTTCTTCATGATGCACCAATACTACCACATAATAGCAAAACAGTGTTTGCACTACTACATGCATGTTGAATACTAAGGATTCAAGGGAGTTTCACCTTAAAAGTTGAAGCTTTCAAAACGAATTGTAAAACTGTCAAATCGAAACCGTGGCATCGTTGAAAATGAAAGCAAATTATTTTCGTTCAAAAATAACCTTTCAATGAGAAAGTGTCGTGTAATAAAAAATAAAAATATGCCATTTGCAAATTTCAAGATAGTTTTAACATTGAAAGGTTGATTTTTCAGATGAATTGTAGAATTTTCAAACCGAACTTTCAAGATGAAATTTTCATGCGATTGAAATAAAAGTATGATGTTTGGATTGAAATAAAAATTGTTGTAACATAAGAAGGTTTTTTTTTAGATTTTTCACACTTTCCCAACATGCCACAGACAAACTACAGGTAGTCCGTCTAATCTATTCTTTCTAGCACATAATTGCTAAGGATTCTTAGCATATAAGTCGTAAGATGTGATCCGCATTCGTTCACTCAAATGGCAATTTTCATTCGTCCATCCTCACGCAGTTCTAAAAATTTGTCTAAAAAGTGATCCGAATGTAATCCCATATCACGAACGAACCCTTCCAATGTTCGACCACGTTTGTAGCATATCTATCGGATTCCATTATCACCCTTCGCCTGGAAATAATAGAACCAAAGGAATTCCTCACTATCCGGAAGTATTTAAATCAGAAACACAGCCGACGTAGTTTTTTTTTTACAGAAAACGAACAGGAACAAACTGTATGCCTCACAATTTTCATCCAACGCTTAAGAAAGCGGACGCGATCAATGAAAAACGCAGTAGATGCGTACGCAGACAACAACATTGAATAAATGACAACAGCGACGACGAAGACGACGACGACTTGCTTTGTGTTGGTTGATTTGACAGTTCTACAATTTTCATTGTAAAAGAAAACACTTTTAAATTCACACACTGAATCGAAACATAACACATTCAAATCTAATCTAATCTAATCTAATCTAATCTAATCTCACACTAACGCAGCCAATTCTTGAAGGCATCCTGGAAAATGATGGTTACTTGAATACATCATATTTTCTTGTCATCGGCCAGGCCAACTGCGTAGTGTGTGCCGCAAAGAGGATTCCAAGAAATAGAACGATTCCAGAAAGACCTAAAATCGCACTACTACTCGGAATCAAGGGAAGGAAGAAAGCGTGGACCTCCCGCACCAAACGCTTCCATGTAGAGTTAAGCAGTGTGAAAATTGTACAATCTCGTTGGGAGCATAGATGCTAGAAAGATTAGTTTATGCTCCTTAAGCCTATGGGTGAACTCTTGGCATTTGAACCAAAAGCCTGGCAATAGTTGCCAAGGTTATAGCGCCTTATCTCGCCACTGAAATGGTAATTCAGATTGAGATTATAAATTTTCATCATTATACTTACATTTAGTCGTTATAAAATAGTCTAATAATACAATATGCATTGAGATTCTCTACCTACCTCCCTCCCTCCCAGAGGATCAGTGGGGTTATCAATTCCGACTTTTGCTCTAGTTGGATGTTTGGGAATTGTTCCTTTAAACGGCAGAGAACATAGTGAAGCACTATGGTAAAGAGCCTGGGTGATAATGGGCAACCTTGTTTCACCCTTTGCTTTTTGATACCATAGGCGTTCGCTGGTTGAGCCATTTAATGTAGGTTTTTTTCATAAGACCCAGGTTAATGATCCTGTTAATAATGTAGTTTGGTAACCCGTAGATACTTAAGAGCCTCAATCAGTACAAGTTGGCTAACTGAGTCAAAAGCCTGCTTAATATCGAGTGCAAATACGTATACCTCTTTTCCTAAGTTCCAGAATTCTTCGGTAATCCTTTTTGCTGAAAAGATATGGTCTTCAACAGCCCTGTTGCTCAGGAACGCAGCTTGGTACGACGGTAGAGCCTCCATCGATTCGTCCAGCTTGGTCAATGCGTACGTTGCAATGATTTTGTAGACAATGTTGCAGAGAGTTATTTTCCTATAATCCGTGATCTCCTTGGGTGCCGGCTTCTTAGGGATTGGTATCTGAATCGTCTCAGTTATTTCCTCGGGAGCTTTGTGGTTGGCCCAGATCTGTTTGATCAAGTCTTCCAGTTCGACAAAAAACTTGTAGTGCATGTTTTAGCAGCTCTGCATTAATGCCGTCCAATCCAGGACATGTGCCATTTCTGAAACCCTCACGATATTCTGAATCTCCAGGAGTGAGGGTGGAGGCACGATTTCATCTTCTGCTAGTAATGTTAATGTTTGGTTTTCCAACTACTGAATCCAACAGAGATTCCAACCATGTATGTTGACCAATATTGATCTTTACCCTTTCGACTTGCTATTTTGCTGCTTATGCTGCTTAAGGTATTCATATGTTTTCCTTACCCTCTGATGCGGCTCAACCTGGTGGATATTCTTGAAAAAGTTTTTCCATGAACGCCAAACGCTTTCCTTTTTAGTTTGCTCGAAGTCCTTCCTCGCCGCAGTCACTTCCTTACTGAATCGCTCCACATCTGGGAAACATAACACATTCAAATCAAACGAAGAAATTTCGTTGTAGTTAATTTTACTTTTGATTTATTGAAAAATGAACACTTTTCAGAAGTAAAATGCAAAACTTTTAATAAAACAAGATTTATTTTTTGTGTGTATGTATCACGAAAAATTACACAACTCATTCTATAAAGTCTGAAACTTTCGAGGGATATGGATTTAATGTCGGCCTATAAGCACAAAATTGGGTCTATTCGTGGATGCAACTTCGTCCCATTCGATCGATTTTTATGAAATGCAGTCTTCTTCCAGTTTTTTTTTTTCCTGATTTCCTGATTTAAGGCATTAAAATTTTACAAAACAAACTAAATTAAAACTGCTTTAAAATACTTAAAAGTTCTTCATATATGATTTATTGGCCCTTTGATAATGAAAACATATTTAATTACTCTGTACAGGTTTTGTTCCTTTGGTTTGTGTTTAGGTGAGCCATTTGGAGAATATACAAACGAAATCCATAAATTTACATAGCCAATTTTACCAATCACAACATTTTTACTAACTCCCTATCATTGGGTCCACGGTTTTCTTGTTAAATCATTGTTATTTTATCCATTTGAACAGTTAGTTTATAACGGGTGACTATTTTCTATACATCTAGGCTGCATTATTCAGTTAATCGGTACAATGTAGCCAAATTTAGCTCATTCGAAAATCATGGAGGTAATCTTTTCAGCTTATCCAGTGAAATCGTGATGTCTGAAAAGTTAAGAAAATCGAAAAGTATATGGAAGTGTGCATCAGTAAATTGATTCATAATGCCTGAATTGCTTCTCATTAAATCAATCGTTTTGATAGCTACATAATTTTGTTCATTATCGCTTGATTAATGACATATTTTGTAACATTATATCCCCTTATCCTAATCTGATTTTTTAAGTATTTGAAAAAAATCAGCTCCTGCTGATGATCTTCGTAAGAGCATCCGTTCACGAGATATTTGCGATTTAATTTTATCATATTCGAATAATATTCGAAAATACGACCTTTTCATACATTTTCACGTTTCTCCAATAACTGTTTTTCGAAGTGTTTGTTAAGTTTCCTACTCTCTCTTTGACAGCAAGACGATTGGATGAACAGTTCAAAAGATATGTGGTAAAGTGTTTCAAACCATCTTTATAAAATTGTTTATTGTATACTTTATACATTGTGTGTAAAAACTTGAAGCTCTAACGTCCAGGGACCTAGCAACCCTATCCTATTTGCTAGCGTTTGACAGTATGCAACATATCACGGGCCTTATTTGAATAAAACCCGTCCGACGTTTGTTACTGCGGGTAGGAACGCCAGCATTGTTTACAAAACAATGAATCTTTTGACGTTTGGTTGTTAGAGACGTTGACTACAAGAATATCTCTGAACGCCAGATCCTGCTAACGTCAGTTTTGGAGAAAACTTCAGGGTTGAGAGATCTGAAGTGAAAAAAGTGTATCTAAGGTCAACTTTTAAAATCTGAACTATCTGCCAAAATAAACGTGTTTCTGATGTTGCAGTATATTTCCAGGCAGAAAATACGGCCTTTTCATAAATTATTCACAGCTATCCAGCATCACAAAAATACCTTTTTCGAAATATGCGTTCAGTTTCCCACAACTCACTCATAGCCAGCAAGACGATTCTATAAACAGCATAAAAAATAGGGGAAAATGATTGAAAACTTTTCTTATATTTTAATATACTTGTATTATCAATTTATTATGCGCCTACTAAAGTACATAGGGTAGGGAACGGTTTAATCAGGGGTCACTATTTTAATCAGTTGTCAGGAAATAGGTCTAAAACTCCTACATTTTCCAAATTATTTCATTTTTAATGATACGACCATAAGCTCTTTCTATCGGGCTTGTGATTCGATGTATAAATCAGGATTGATTACCAATTTATTACTTTGAAGATTTAAAGTAAATCATCTCGAAAACCATCAGTTTCTTACCAGCTGAAGAAATTCGCTAAAATTTTGTGTATTTAATCGCGTATACCGGAGAGCATGTCTTCATCAGCTTTCTTTCTCACAGCTAGGCTTGCTGCCAAAATGTGATGTTGAACATTGAGTTAAATTTATTACATATTTAAATGCTTTGAAATCACTATTTATTTCATGTTTTTTTCCAATCATTTGAGGTTAATCTCTGCTTATGATTATATTGTCCCTCATTTGGCACTGGTTTCTAGCGGTCGTCTATCACAAACTATCACAAAGCTATATGTCATGAGCGCGTACCAACACGTTACTTTTGCCTGTTGAAGTGGCGGATTCATCCGTGCCTCGACTTACCCCGCAGTGGGATGTTAGGCAAAGGTAACGTCCTTGGTTCGAGTACTACCTAACCCATGCCCTTTTGCTCAATTTTCAATGCGTCTATTCTTTCCAACCTACCGTACACTGACGGAACATTCAACGCTTTCTCTTCATATTTTTCATTCTAGTAAACATTACTGTCCACTCTAAGTGCCTCATTGTGATGAGCGAACATCTCCTTCTACATCATAAACATTTCTCCTGGCACGGAGAATACGAAACATAATAATTAGAGTACTCAAAACAAATTTACAGCTGATGCTTTCCGAGAAGTGGAACGAATTTATATACCAAGTACAGGTAGTTTAGATTTCTAGGTATACTCTCGGCAATACCCAGCAGCTGGCTACCCAACGGACGAGTTTTTCAAGCTTCTGAGAGCCTTTGGTACTACCTAAAATTCAGGCAGGCGGTAAGTTTGTCCAACGTTTGAACCAAATAGATTATAAACTGTAGAGGACGTCGTTGGCAAAATATCTTTTCCTGGTTTAAGTAGGCCAGGGACATAACTTTCAACGTGAAAAGTATGCGATTTGACAGTTATGTACCCAGAAGGGTCCTCCCTTAGCTCAGTCAGTAAAGGCGCAGCTACAAAGCAACACCATGCTGGAGGTGGCTGGGTTCGATTCCCGGCCTGGTCTAGGAATTTTTCGTTAAGGAAAATTTCTCGACTCCCTGGGCATAGCGTATGATTGTACTTGCCACACAATCATACTAATGCAAAAATGGTACCTGGCATCGAAAGCTCTCAATTAATAACTGTGGAAGTGCATCTAGAACACTATGTTGAGAGCAAGAAATATGCTGATTGTGAAAGCAATAAGCTTAAAATGTTAAATAATAAGAAGAAGAAGTACCCAGAAGAATGTAGAACAAGACGAACAGTAGCGCTATGCATCCCCTATAGTTTATAATCTGTTGTATTGGAACCGTTCATTCAATCGTGTTGCAGTTCAAGAGAGAGTAGCGTAAAATTTATTATACATTTCGAAAAACCAACTCTTGTTGTTGTAAAATCTAGAAAAACTTATGAAAAGGTCGTATTTTCGAAAATTATTCGAGTATGATAAAATAATATCACAAATAGCTCGAGCACCAGCATTGGTTATCAAGTGGTAGAGCATTCTAACGAAGGTCGTTACCAGAAGCTAATTTTTTTTTTAATATTTCAAAAATCAGATTTTATAACCAGAATACGATTATTCTCGCAAATATTAAAGTTTTGAGAAATGCTCAGAAGATTGTAGTTCTAAAAACTTTCTCCATCTTGAAGTTTTCGTAAATCTTTGCATAAGGACTTCAAATTTTACAATAAAAAAAGAAACCAAAAATATCGTTTTTTGAGATATTTATATTGTTTGTTAATTGTCGATTTTAACCGCGGTTTTTTTTCTCAGTGTATATTTTTTTCACAACCTTCACACATAGGGTCACAACTTGTTCTTGGACAGTATTTTTGTGCAGCCAAAGGTTTTTGAGCTACAATTTATTAATTGAAGTGCTATTCAAAATGCTTACGCCGTTTTTAAAACTGACTCTTGAGTCACAAAAAAATCTATGTTAGCGCGGAAAATGCTCAGTCTTCTAAGCCGAACGCGTATACAAAATTTCATTCAAATAAAAAAATATCGAAAATAATTTTCCTTATTCCCATGTCATTTCGCCTGGAAACGCTCTAATGTATACACAGCTTTCAGTTGCAGAGAACAACGGAGAACGAAAGGAGTTGAAATTTGCCAACTAACATCCAATTGGCGTACTCGAGCGGTTGCAAGCAAAGCATAGACTATTTAAGGATTCTCCTAAAGGAGTGCGAGAAGTTTTTTAATTAATTCTCAGCAGTCATCAGCAGAGAAGCTCGCTGTCGATAGTATCTTTCCCTATAAATACATTGTTCTCAGTGAACAAGATTGTCGATTTTGTTGTCGGACTTATCAAGTGGTAGTGGGAAGATAATTGGTGCATGGTTCGGATAGAACGAGTTTAGTTTCGACAAGTGAGTAAGCTTTACGAATGAAGTTCCTTCCACATGGATACTGCAACGGAAGCTGGCGGCCAACCAGCGAATGTCATATAACAATTAAAATTATGAAATTCCAACGAGGTCGTTTGTCGCACTGCCGGTCATAAAGCCATTTGCAGCTGAGGCTTGTTCATAAAATTTTAAATTTAATTAAATTTTATTAAAATGTGGTCCCATCATCCCGCAGAGTACGACGGTGACAGCCGTGTTATGCGATGAAAAGTGCATTTTCTGCTAGCTGTTTTACGTGAAGTAGTTAATTTTCGCATTATTTCAACGTAGAGCTGGGGAGACTGGGTAATTCGTACATGTAATATCATATCACGAGAACTCTTCGTGGAAATATTGCATTCTGGTTCTACTGTCAAAGAAGGGTTGTAACTACTATTCAACGCATGTCTATCATTAAAGAGTTTCTCATTTACTTTTAGTGGTATTGGCAACCATATAAGCATAAATTATCATGCCAAAATTTCAAGCAAAAATTTCCTCATTAATAATGATTGTCAAACTCAAAACGGAAAGTGCTGTTCCTACCGAGGATTGATAAAAATGTTCCAATCATTTGTCAAAATGATAACTGAGACATCCAATCTCCGAAATTGACTGCCATTCCAGCGCTGGACAACCGGAACAAGATTAATGATTCTATACCTCCCACTTCGCTGCCAACATGAGCATATACTTACCAACAAAACTACTTAGCCAAATTGGTTCCGATGGGTTGGTGACGCGTCAGGACATACCGGGCTAGTTAAAGTGCCACAGCCGTAGCTGCTAACAAGTCCTCTCCCGTCGCACTTCCCTCCCTCCGAATCTATCACACATGTCAAAGCGCACAAAAATTATAAATATCTTCATTTAAAATCAAAATACATGTATTCATTCTCCCCTTCCCACGGTCGCCTACTTTGTCTTTTATCAGAACATTAGGGTGGCCCTATTAACGTAGAATTAGGTTTTTCTTTTCTATTCTTCGTTGTTGATTTAATTGTTTCTCTTGATGACCGTGATGTTCCGCGTAAAGCTGCTGATCTGCCGTCGTTGCCACTTAAGGTGAAATGGAAGGGAGTCCATTCTCCATAGGAACTATAAATTAGGATAATTATCACTTTTGAGAATAATAATCACCAACAAAACAAAACAAACAACTCTCAAATTGCTAACCAATGGATTGGTTTGTGGTTAGAAAATGTCGAAATGATAGGGGCTTGATCCCATATACGCGTAAACACCTTTTTCGGTATTTTTTGTAACTTGTCCGAAGGTGAGATTTGAACTCGTGACTATGACGTAAGAGTTGTGGATGTTAACGGCTACGCCACAAAAAAAAATTGGCCGCATTCCACTCTTGTGCGGTTTTGGAGTAAAAGCATGAAACCAAAAGCAGTTTTTGGAAGAACTCTTCGTTTATAATGGCTTTGGTCACGAATGCTTCACTCCGGTTGCTCTAGTCAGGTACTTCGAAGTGAATTTAAACAACCTCTTCCGTTTGAAACGGTTATCCAAAACAAACTGGCCCCCGTGAAATATTCCAGTCCCGGCAACTGCTTGACATCCGCTTCGATGATGATCTCATCATCAGTGACGCAGTAACGCTATTTCCTTAGCAGGTTTCTATAGCGTTTCAGGGCATCCGAAGAAAATCTGGGCACTCGAGGTCCAAAGGGAATCAATTTGGATCCTGCACAATTCGTGAAGACGTTAGGAATAATGTGGATGCCCATCACCGATACCCTTAGATTTAAATTTACGTTCCTTTAAGAAAACGGCGAATCCTGTGAATAATCGTACTACGTTATTGGATCCACTTAGCTTTAATGGCTCTACGACATCGTCTGCCAAGATCTTCAGGCAGCAACTTTGGACGTTACTATTTGAGTTGGACTGGAATCAAACAGTACCTTCGATGGTGGGTGAGAACTAGCGGAAGTTTTACGAAGCACTTCCATTGTCGAATACTATCAGAATTGATCGCTTCGTCTTCCTACCGAGAGAAGTTTCAGTTGAAAAACACTTTTTTTCTGATGCTTCAAATAAGGCGTATGGTGGTTGCGTCTATAGACTGTTTTGGAAATTATAAGCACACTTCCAAATTATAAAAATGAGTTGTTTTTTAAGATTTCAACTATTTCATTTGGCCAATCTTATCAGCATTGGTGTTTTAAATAATATTTTACTCTTCTTCAAATCTTTAGTTATAGCCGAGACATCTCAGTTTTCCTGGAAAATAATCCATGAGCTTCTGCACAATTCCACTTCCACCATCTTCATCACTTTTGTCCAATCCTTTTTTATTTTTTTCGATGTCATCCGCTGGTTTTACGAAGTTCCGTAGCTTTGCTGTGATCAAAGCCCAGAAAGTCTCGGCAGTCTAGCTTCAATGTCGGCGGCAACTTTTCCACCAACTCGTACCTCAGTGAAGCTTTGTACATAAAATCTCCTATTTCGCAGGCTTCTATCGTAGTGACGAGGTTTTCAACACTCAGCGCAAATAAGACTACGGTATCCAGTCTATCAATGCTAGGAAATGGTAACGAACGGATCATCCTGACGATTGCCTGAATAATGATTTCGGGCCGTCCATACAGCATGTTGAGGGTGGTCATAACTCCAGGCACGTTCGAAAGGTTGAGCATTCGACACTTAACTGCTTCCAACGCTTTTCGCTTCGGCATTTTCGTAGCTAGCGCAGCGTGGACGAGTTGAAAATCGAAAAGAAAAGCGGCCAGTCTTCTGGACTACCAGTAAATTCCGGAAAATCCAACTGACAACTGACAACAATTCAACGCGTAGACGGTCTCTTCAATGCCACTCGCGGGAGGCACAAACCTTTGTCGCGATCGAAGGACTACAGTAGATCTTTGTCCGGGAATGAATTCTGAAACGCACGGGAAGTTTACAATCTCTCTCTGGATCCCGCTATGCGAAATTACACCCGGACATAAGTTTGAAGGGCACTGGGCTCACCGTTCGTCTGGAATTGATTCTCCACGAAAATCCGGTGGAGAAAAGTGTATGTAGATCCGAAATGCCTACATGTGCGGCTAGGCGAGGACATGGGATACCTTGACGATTCGTAGAAGTACATCATCCAACAGTGGAGCCCGACGGTTTGTAGATAGCAACCTTTTGAGTAACTGTGCAATCTCAAAATCATCATCGACATTTTGAGATTGTGCCTCTTGAAGAGGATGTTCTTGGGAATAGCGCGGTACAGGTTCCTCGTCTAGACCGAAATCAACGAGACCGGTTGCCACGTTCTCTACGATCGAATCCAGATGGTTTAGCTGAGATGCAGCTCCTGCAGCAATTTGTACTTCTGCTCCAAATATTGCAGCTGACATTTCCTCTCCTCTTCAAGTTTTCGAAGCTGTAGTTCTATTTTTGCTCATAACATAATCTGCAACTACTAGCTCGACTTACGCGACCGCGACGTGGGTTTTTTTTCTGTTAAGGGGATCTTTTATAATCCTGACATAGGCCGATTTTCCTTTATTTTCATTTATCGCACTAACATGCACTTTAGGAAGTTTAGGAATGGCTCCTGTAGCGGATCTTACCGTTCTGGTTGCGATTACCTGTTGGCTAGGAGGGGGAACAGCTTCGACCGTCGGCTGAGACCCATATTGAGGTTGGACTACCTTTTTCGGTACTGTCTGCGCCCGATGAACTCCTGCATCAAGCTGGGTAACATTCTCCAACTGTCTCGTCGTCTCCGGAAGAATTTCTATTTCCGGATGGTTCGCGTTGTTCGTACCTCCTATAACCAACCTTGAGTGAACTTCCTTCCATACTGGCAGGTCGTCGGATCGCTAATGCATCATTCGACCGTCGACTCGTCATTCTTCTGTCAGTTACAGAATTTGTAACTTTGTTGGCGATAAAATGAAAGAGGCTTCTCAATTTGTGAAGACTGTATTTCGAATTACAAATTCCTACAACAAAAGAAATCATCGCAAAATCGCTTTCAGAACCTTACTACTTACTGTAGTAGCTCTTCGCTAAAAAAAAATGCGTGCTAACTTCCACGAATCGTTTCGTAGGAACCTGCATTAATAGTTCATGAGTAGTAATATTAAATAAGTATTTAATTAGGCTAACTAAGTTTACCTTTGTGTTATTACATGTACGCTAACAAATTTAGGTTCCCTAGAATTTTCAATTTTTTCGTAGATCCTAATTTAAGAGAGGTTTAAGTTTATTTCAGGAAACAGTTCACTTCAGATAAGTCTTACCTTCTTAGCAACAAATTTAATCTTAAGTAGATAAAAATCAAGCTTTCACCAGCTGGAGCTCTCGCCTGAGTCGAGAGAAATCACGACATTCGTCACCACCAAGGGTTACTTCCGTTTCAAGCGATTGATGTTTGGAATGAATTGCTCAGCTGAGATTTTCCAACGGGAGCTTGACCGGATCCTCAAGGGCTTGGAGGGAGTTGTCAATTTCATAGATGACTGTCTGGTATTCGCTCGAACAAAAGCCGAGCACGACAAACGTGTTGCTGCGGTTATGAAGCGACTACGGGAACACGGGTTGACCATAAACGAAGCAAAGTGTCAGTGGGGACAAACGATTGTTGCATGTCTAGGCCATGAGCTCTCTGAGGATGGTATTTTGCCGGCGGAACAGCGCTGTCAAATCGTTTAGGAGACCGAAAACAGCGGAAGAAGTGCGCAGTTTTTTAGGACTCGCAAACAATGTGGGTAAGTTCATCCCTCACCTGTCCAACATCAGATATTCTCTTCTGATTCAGCTCCTAACGAACGACAGCAAAGGTTGGTGCTTGATCTACAAGGATACCGGTATAAGCTGAAGTACGCCCCAGGGAAAACGAACATTGCCGATCCCTTGTCACGCTTGGCGCAACCAGGAGTATGCCGCAGTCGGGACCGTGATGGCGAGAGTGATCTATGTGCTACTATCGAAAGTGCGTTGCCGTGTACAATGGCAATGATCGAAGTTATCAAAGCGTCCGAAAATGACGTCGAGTTTCGGAAGCTACGTGAGGCAATCCACACGGGAAAGTGAAATGGTGAACTGAAACTTTATTTCCCTTTTCAAAATGAGCTGTGCTGTGTGAATCGAGTCATATTGCGACTGAACAAAATAGTGGTTCCTGCAAGCCTGCGTGCAAGGGACTTGGATCTAGCACATAGTGGACACCCAGGCAGTAATAAAATGAAACGACGACTACGAGCATCAGTGTGGTGGCCGGCGTTGGACAAGGACGTGGAGCAAAAGCGTAAGAAATGTATTGAATGTCAAGCCCAATCCTGAACCGCTAAAAATTCGTGAAATGCCTGCGAAGCGGTGGAGTCACGGTTGGGCCACTTCCGAACGGTAAGTTTCTGTTTGTGTTGGTGGACTACTACAGTCGATACTGTGTTGTGGAAATAATGTCGACTACGTCATCTACGGCCGTGATTCAACGACTGGAGCGAATGTTCATACGGTACGGGTTGCCAAATGTACTGACAACGGCTAATGCATACAACTTCTGCAGTCAAGAGTTTAAGGATTTCTGTGTGGATTATGG
This sequence comes from Aedes japonicus, assembly GCA_034211315.2. Classification (NCBI taxonomy): domain Eukaryota; kingdom Metazoa; phylum Arthropoda; class Insecta; order Diptera; family Culicidae; genus Aedes; species Aedes japonicus. The sequence goes on along the minus strand of JASCZW010007146.1, from coordinate 44,976 downwards.
AATCAAGCTTGCTCACAGCACACCAAACTGGCCGGCTGCAAACGGAGAAGTCGAGCGGCAGAACCGCTCGATTTTGAAAGTGTTGAAGATTAGACAGATGCGAAGAGAGCCTCTGGATCGAAGTTTACAGGAATACCTATACATGTATACGGTTACACCTCATTCCGTGACCGGGGTATCTCCAGCCGAATTAATGTTTGGAAGGCAGTTAAGGGATAAATTCCCGCAAGTGTGCGAAGATCTGATAATAGGAGACGAAGTTAAAGATCGGGATTTGATTCACAAATATCAGGCGAAGTTGTATCGTTACAGAAGATGCAAAAGAATGCGATATCGAAATCGGAGATCGTGTTCTAATAAAGCAGCAACACAGAGAGAATAAGCTTACTCCGAACTTTCCTGCGGAACCTTTTACTGCAATCGACAGAAATGGAAGCAGCGTGAAAGTTCAAACAAGAGAAGGGGTTACGTACCGCCGAAATTCTTCACATCTCAAAAGGATTCATCAGGACATGATCGACCAGGGGAGTTCAAGTGCGTCCAATTCGAGTCAGCAACAGCAGGCAGCGTCGAGTTCAGCATCTGGAACTGTAGGGTCAGTCGGAGAAAACAGTTAGGATTTAGTACCGGCATGTACAGATGCGCCGGCTAGTAGTCCTGGTCGTCTGAAACGCCAAGTGAAGCTCCCGGATAAGTATGAAGACAATGAAATGCTTTGAGAAAGGGAGAAGATGTTATGTTGGATCTGGGAACACTGACGGAGAGTAAAGGGGATTAATAAAACTACACTCGGTTTGTAACCACGCGTTTCTTGTGTATCCGAACATAACTCTACAACATTCTAGCAACAAGCCAGTGATAAGTAAGTCCAGTATTTTTTCTGACGTAAGACTACTTCTTATATTATGTTTTATATTCTGGGGAACAATTTGAAAGATATAGAACTTCTACCAAAAAACAATATGAAACTAGCGATTTGAACCTGGTTCACTGTTGTAAAACCCTAGGTTCGAAGTACTCCGTGCGGTCTGCACCTTGCAATAACTCTTGCGCTTTTCGGTACCTTTCGGTACTGCAGGGTTGCCATTAGTTTTAGAAAAATATCTGGCATGTCGCAAATTCAAAATCTGGCAAAATCTGGCAATACACGGAAATGCAAAAATCTGGACTAACAATTGAAAAGGGTCCAAGAGGTTTTATAAATGTTGATAGGCCCTTTACAAATGTTGTCCCATAATGAGTTATTTTTTGACTCGTACACTCGCATACTTCAGTAACAGACAAGCATGGAATTACACTATTTGACCACTGCCAAATAATTGACAATTATTTGGCCAAATATTTCACTACACACGTCAAAGTTGCACTTGTTATTTTTCCGAATCCACTTCCAATATGATAAAGTGACATGAGTGCGCAAACGAATCAACAAAATAAACGTCAAAACCACGTGAAAACGTAATGCGTAACAATCGTTCACATTAATACATCCAGGTTCATTAATTTGTTAATTTCACCACTGAAAATAATATGAGCACATGAAAAGTTTCGATGTAAAATAAACAAACACGCAAATCACTTAACGCTTTAGTGGAGTGAAATTGAACAAAGCTTTTTTTAATATGTTTTAATTTCAAAAATTCTGGTATTTTGCTGGGTTTCCCTTTTTGTCTTTTTGTCGATAAAAAGTCTGGCAGTGCCAGATAAATCTGGCATAATGGCACCCCTGGATACTAGTATCTTTGTTGTTGTTTTGATTCGCTATGTTATTTTGACACAATATTTGAGGGTGTGTTGGTGTGAGTTACGTTATTAGGGACGATACATTAAGCTCTTCCCACCGTCACAAAAGGTTGTCAGGTTTTCAACATTAATATCTCAGGCTTTACTCGAAAGATTTTCAAAAATTTTGCACCAATCCATCGGAAATATTTCTTTGCATCGATAACTTTGATATACTTTTGACAAAATCCTTAATTTTGAGCCTTGTAAAAAAAACTATCAGACACCAAAAAAACGACATCATCTTCATTGAGAACGTGCATCATGAACGGTTTTTCTTAAGTTTTTCAATCGTCGGAAGCCGCACAGCCTACCCGTTGGTCCGAACTACACCACCGGTTCGCACACCGTATCCTGATCCCGTTGCAATGGCTATGCCAGCATGCCAGGATGGATAATACTGAAGAAAATGAATATATGTTTTGGCTCAGGAAATACTAGCACACCGGTCCCAAGCTTAATGATTCGCCCCTAATAACGTAACTCTCACAAATACACCCTCAAGTATTCTGTCAAAATAACATAGCGAATCAAAGCAGAGCCAGAGATACTTGTACCGAGAGGTACTGAAAAGCGCAAGAGTGTATAGCAAGGTGCAGTTCGGAACTAGGAGTTTTACAACAGTGAATCAATTTCAAATCGCTAGTTGCATAGTGATTGTTGGCTATACCTTGCAATACATTCTTGCACTTGCGGACTAACCCACAAGGTGGGTAAAAGCGTTTTACCCATAAGGGGGAACAAGGTCTGTACGTCAAAATGGATTTCTTAATCAAAATCGATTAAATACTATTTTCAAAAATAAGTCAGGAAAATCTTAAAAAATTAGCCCATGTATTTAATGATATTTTATATAAGCAAAAAATACATCTAGTAAGAATTTGACATTAATTTTCTACGCGTTTTTTGAAACGTGTTTCTAATTTGAAAAATCACTTTCCTTCTAGCTTTCGGAAATATTCTGGGTCCAGTTTATGTCTTGCCCTATTCAAGCTTGACATTGTAATCAACAATCAATATGCAACTAGCGATTTGAAATTGATTCATTGTTGTAGAACCCCTTGGTCCGAAGTATACCTCGAAGCCAGCACCTTCCTATACATATTTGCGCCTTTGTTTTGATTAGCCGTGTTATTTTGACAGAATATTTGAGAGTGTGTTCATGTGAGTTCATTATGAGGGGCTCATTATTAACACAGACTAACTCTAAGACCAGTAAGTCCCATACAAAAACCGATTTTTTTCTTGGCTCAGTCAGTACTAGCACATCGGTCAAAAGCTCGGTTAATAATGCGCCCCTAAAAATGAGCTTGGGACCGAGCTTGGGACCGATGTGCTAGTACTGTCTGAGCCAAGAAAAAAATCGTTTTTGTATGGGACTTACTGGTCTTAGAGTTAGTCTATGTTGTAATCCCAAATTCAGAGCTGAAAATAAAATTAAACGCCAAAGCGAGGTGCAAGGGTAAAAAAATGTGTACTTGTACTTCTGAGAAACTCTGAAGGATTTAAAAAAATATGAAGTAAATTTTCACCCATATAAGAGTGCAAAACACCCGCCTCTGGAACTTCATGAATCTGTTTTATGGTGGGTACTTTTAACGCACATTATATTATTTGAAATCACCCATCTATATGACAGCTTCATATACCTGCCAAAGGTGAGTGATTTTTATACATAAAATGTGTAAACTCGAATCTCCGTGTGTGTTATTGTGACAGAATATTTGAGGACGTGTTCATGTGACTTACGTTATTAGAAACGAAGCTTGGGACCGTTGTGCTGGTACTTCCTCAGCCAAAAACTGTACCCATTTTCTTGATGGCTATCCAATTCCTGTTTGAAGTTTAAACACACTTGCTGAAGTGCTGACTTGATTGAATGTATCGCATAAGATTTGTTTTTACCTAAACGGAAAAAAGGAAACCTTCGACAGTGTATCTGTCATCTCTCTCGATGATCATTTATCCACGATCGCCCCTAATTAAAATTTATTTTAAATTTAATAATGACTTCGAAACTCAGCGGTTACGTTTATCCTAAAAATGTTGTCATTTCAAAATGCAAAATCATTCAGATAGTTGACTTCATTCTATGTTACTTTTAGTTTTTAAAAAAGTTAATAAGCGAACTATAGTCACTAGATTCATAGTCTGGCGGATACAATGACGGGAGCCAATTTGAACTGTCAGTTGGCGGAGCCAATCGAGCATATCTCGAGTAATTTAAGTTAAGGGCCTAAAAGCCATTTGTAAACAATAACTTTAAATGTTGATTTCTCACGAATTACGAGAATCCCATAATATCCTGCTACTCCTTATGGTAGAACTCACGTTCTTCTACCAAATGCTGCTTTCATTTCACGATAGGGATTTGAGATTCACGAGAAATCGATATTGAAAATCATTGTTTACAAATGGCTTTTAGGCGCTTAACATGAATTACTCGAGATATGCTCGATTGGCTCCGCCAAGTGACAGTTCAAATTGGCTCCCGTCATTGTATCCGTCAGACTATGAATCTAGTGACTATAAAGCGAACTGGTCATGAGACATGCAAAGAATCTGTATTGGTATTGCCGGCTCTTTGAAGACAACGATATCATTTCAATGATCCTGTTATAAGAAATAACACACAATTTAGGATCACCCTCGCAAATAGTGCCAGTAGTTCTTCAAATCACAAACAAACTCATTCCTGTATCAGTCGAAATCTCCTCAACCCCCGAACATACACACTCACGGGCAGTCATTAATCAAGTTCAACCCGAAAAACTATTATTCTTCCTCCTCCCACAAAATCCGGGTGTTTAGCGCTGACAAATGCTTGCGACTTACCAACTTGACTAACTGCGGGTTCGGGCGAATGACTGGAGCACGCCTCCTTCTGCAGCCAGAATAACACATCGTAAAGGTACGTACATACAGTATAGTGGAAAATAATCCATTATCACTCATTAGACTAAAAGCAGCATCACCAAGGACGACGACAAAAGCGTTGACTGTGCCGAAAAGTGGTAGAGGGATAAACTTCGCAGATGAGCAATTGCTAGCATTATTAATTTTTCACTTCAAGCAAAACAAATGCTGCTCCGGCTGTCTTGAGTGTCTCCTTCAGATTTGATTGCATATTTTCGGAGGGAAGGAGTCGAATCTTCCGTGAAAGGTTTAGTGCTTAATTAATTGAGATTTGAGAAGCAGTTGATAGTGCGTTTCAGTGCGGGATGATCATAAATCATGAAAGATTTAGCCGAGAATATTGCGTTGTTTAGTTAATCGAACCGCTAGAACGAGATACCAATTACGGCGCTTCCGAAATTCACAATCAATTGCACACCTCCGGGGTTACAGCTAGCCAGTGCACTCAACCTCCATCGCATAGCAATTAGCTATCACGCTTCAACAATAATCCAAAAAATCCCTCAAGTGCAGAAAGTAATTATCTGAATCCCGGTGCGCTGTAAATGAAGCCCCACGTATGGATTTTGAATTGGACTAATTTAAATTGCAGATCCCCACCGTCCTGAAAAACTCCTCTCTGTAAATGACCGCACTACATCAATTTTCCTTCATCCTTCATCCAGCGTGAGCCGAAACTGCACTTTCCTAACAACAACAACAACAACAACAACAACAGTGTTTTCCGTCCCACCCCACTGCACATTTGGGGGTGTAAAACGTGCCAAAACGATGATTTAAATGTAAAATAATTTAAATTTATTTTACCAGCTGCATCATTGGAGCAACGGACAACAGCAAGAAGGGTCGTATATTTCAACCTGATCGAATAGGCAGTATCCAATTTCAACGGTGACGGTGACAGCTGGGAAGATTCAAGCTTACGAGCCCACTGCTCAACGGAATATTGTGGGCAGTGATTTTGGTTGGAATACAATGTACTGCAGGCCAGGGATGACTCTTGGTTGTTTGATAAATTTTCCAAGAAGAATTCTGTGTTTTTGAAACTTGGTTGACGCACTCTTTTGCCTGTCAAGGGTAACCTCCCCTTGCCAACCCCGCACTGGGGTAGCTAGGTAAGAAATTGTGTGCTCGATCGTATGCCGCCTTTCAAACATGCCCTACGCTCAATTTCAACTACTTCTAAGGCTTGTCCGCCACAACTTCTGGATACCCCTAAATACGTATATCTCTGGAAATCCTTCATCAACGCGAGAAATATTTCGCAGACTGATGAACGTACGTCTATTCATTGTGTAAAATGAATTTTTAGTAATACTACAAGCTTAAGGATCGAAGATGGCGTCGAAAGAAGAGCAAGTGCGAAAAGTAATTGTGTGCTGTCGCAATGAAAATTCGAATCTGTCAGTAAGAAAACATGTAGAAAACTTGATTTCCCTGCAAGCACTGTTCATAACGTTCTTAAATATTCTTAAATCTACTTCGATACAGGTTTGACAACAGCCAGGAAGGCTGGAAACGGAACAAAAACAGAACTCAGGAACCACCAAAAGGACGCGAAGGTGGTGCAGAAGAGACCAGATCTTTCGGCACGTACTATGGTTAGAAAAATAAAAATGTACCCATCTTTCGGGCATACTTCAAAGCACCGGCGAGGTATGAAGTCGTTCAAGGTTAAAACTGTACCGAACCGTAATGATAAGCAGAATTCGACGGCTAAAAGCCGAAATCGCAAGTTGTATCGCGAATATTTGACGAAGTTTTCCGGTGAAACTTATATGCTTGGAGACTCCAGGCAGCTTCCCGAAATGTCTTATTATACTGCCATACAACGGCATGGCGTCGAGGAGCATTTCAGGACGAAGAAAAAGGCCAAGTGTCCCAAAAAATATTTGTTTTGGCAGGCTGCGATTGGGAAAGCCAAAGCTCCATCACTACAGGAACGGCGAACAAGAAAATATACCGTGAAGAATGCCTAAAAAAATGATTGCTACCATTCCTACGTAGCCATGACGCTCCCTCGCTATTCTGGCCTGATTTGACATCCTGTCACTACGCCAAAAATCTTTTGGAATGGTATAAAGCCAATGGTGCCCATGTTGTACTGAAAGAGGCAAATCCACCTAACTGCCCGGAGTTGCGACCTATCGAGCGGTATTGGGCTTGAGTGAAGAGAGAACTCTTTCATTATAAACAACAAGCTACAACTATAGAAATTCTAGAACAAAAGCAGTTAAATGTGTTGCAGAGAAGTCTGCACACACCTTAATGGCTGGAGTAAACTGAAAAGTTCGTAGTTTCTTCATGCACCCATATAAGGTAACTGTAATTAGTTTTAAGATGACTAATAATGCACAATTAGAGGCTAGAAAGTTTCACAGATTTTCCAAATATTCGTGGCTACCTGGTGAATTGAACTTATTTCTTTGAAGATATTGGACCTTTATGGACGTACAAAGAACATTCATAAATGTCTAACAAGCAATACGGACTTTCAAAGTGTTCTGTCACAGATGCCTAGGTATTGCAAATGATTTAAAAATTTTAAAATGAAAATCTATGGCCAACCGCTCACAGTCCGGAGTGTTCAGTCCTTATTGAATTATACTGGCACAATAACTGAAGCCCGCCGACCATCGTATGTGTCGGGACTTCACAAATTGGGCCTTAGAGTCAATTGGAAATGATCCCGATTTTCATCGAAAAATCATCGTTTTTTTTTATTTTCATTCTTAGCTAAGCGGTTTTGTAAACAAACTAATTATTGGTGCAACGAGAATCCTCAAGTGATTCATTCATCTCCATTACACCCGGAAAATATAACTGTTTGGTGTAGTTCATGGTATGGAAGCATCATCAGACCGTTTTGTTCAAAACTGACGAAAATCGAGCTGTTACTGTGAATGGAGATCGACACAGAGTTATGCTGACCCAGATTATCTTTCCGAAATATGATGTGAATTAAAGGGCGATACGGTCAAAATTTGGTCAATATCAACTTGACGTATTTCTTTCAATTTTGCATTTAAAAACCTGAACACCCCTCATTTTGAAGGTGTGTGTGTGTAGAATGTTGCTCCTATTTTGATTTTGGAATTCACTCTTCAGTTGTCAAAATGCCGTCCAAGCAAGAAGAGCAGCGTATCAAAATTTTGCTCGCGCATCGCGAAAATCCGAGCTACTCGCACGCAAAGTTGGCAAAATCGCTAAAAGTTGCCAAATCAACCGTTACAAATGTAATTAAAGTGTTTGGGGAACGTTTGTCGACAGCCAGGAAGTCTGGATCGGGGGAAATCGAAAACCGGAAGCCGCTGAGACGACAAAGAGAGTTGCCGGTAGTTTCAAGCGAAACCCTAACCTATCTCTCCGAGATGCCGCAAATAAGCTGGGTGTATCGTCTACAACCGTGCATCGAGCCAAAAAACGAGCCGGACTATCGACTTACAAGAAGGTAGTGACTCCAAATCGCGATGATAAACAAAATACGACGGCCAAGGCGCGATCCCGGAGGCTGTACACGACGATGCTGACGAAGTTTGACTGCGTGGTAATGGACGACGAAACCTACGTCAAAGCCGACTACAAGCAGCTTCCGGGACAGGAGTTTACACGGCAAAAGGAAGGGGAAAGGTAGCAGATATTTTCAAGCACACGAAACTGTCAAAGTTCGCAAAGAAATATCTGGTTTGGCAAGCCATCTGTACCTGTGGCTTGAAAAGCAGCATTTTCATAGCTTCCGGGACTGTCAACCAAGAAATTTACGTGAAAGAGTGTTTGAATAAACGTCTGCTGCCTTTTCCTGAAGAAACACGGTTGTTCCGTACTGTTTTGGCCGGATTTGGCATCTTTCCATTACGGTAAAAAGGCCATGGAGTGGTACGCCGCCAACAACGTGCAGGTGGTTCCCAAGGACAAGAACCCTCCCAACACGCCAGAGCTCCGCCCAATTGAGAAATACTGGGCTATTGTCAAGCGGAACCTAAAGAAGACCAAAAAAACTGCTAAGGACGAGCAGCAGTTCAAGGCAAACTGGCTTTCTGCGGCGAAGAAGGTGGACAAGGTGGCTGTACAAAATCTGATGGCAGGGGTAAGCGAATTGCCGGGCCGGATTTGGAAAAGCGGAAGCCTAACTGAATATTTTTCCTGAATTTTATACTAATTGAACTTGAAAAAGAAATTTTATTTGATTTTTTAAATAAACGATTTCACCGATTTACACGCGTTTTCCCTTGACCAAATTTTGACCGTATCACCCTTTAGGCTTATTGACGTTTAATCACCTTTCCCTTTCTAGCACATGCAGAGGAATGACGGTTTGTTTTCCTCCAAAAGATTTTACTTCTTAGGTGTCCTCTTTGTTTTTAAATGGCGCTGTAGTGTGCGTGCGTTCAAGGCCACTTAGCGTAATATGATATGGGGGGAATGCAGCACGAGCGAGACTGCTGCAACACCGTAAGAGAGTGAATGTGGAACGGTATAGACAGGCACGGAACAGACAAAATTCTATTCTTCGAAGTAAAAAGCGCCAGAGGGAAGATCGAGACCGCGAAGAAATAGAAGCACTACACCGTGCTAACGACTCACGCAAATTCTAGTTGAACAGCTCGCGCAAAGGCTACGTACCACAAGCTGATACGTGCAGAGACCTGGATGGCAACCTTCTCACAGGAGAGTGTGAGGTGATTGAAAGGTGGAAGCAGTACTTCGACGAGCACCTGAACGGTAATGTTACAGCGAACGAAAGTGGCTCGGTAATAAATCTAGGAACACGCGCAGAAGATGACAGGACCCCGACCCCAACCCATCAGGAAGTTGAGGAGGAAATTGTTCGGTTGAAAAACAACAAAGCCGCCGGTGTTGACCAACTCCCAAGCGAGTATTGTAAATCATGGTGGTGAAACACTGGTCAGAGCGCTGCACTGGGTAATTACCAAGATTTGGGATGAGGAATGTTTACCGGAGGATTGGATGGAGGGAATAATGTGTCTCATCTATAAAAAGGTCGACAAGCTGGATTGCTGCAATTATCGTGTGATCACGCTGCTGAGCGCTGCCTACAAGTTGCTCTTCCAAATACTATGCCGCCGCCTGTCACCAATTGCAAAGGAGTTCGTGGGGCAATACCAAGCGGGATTCATTGGTGGCCGCGCTACCACGGACCAGATTTTCGCGATTCAGTAAGTGCTGCAGATAGGTCGCGAATACAACGTGCCCACACATCATCGATTTCAAATCAGCGTATGATTTTTTTTTGTTGGGGCGTAGAACCACTGCGTCCACTGAGTTGAACTTTTGTGGTCAGCGTATGATACAATCCATCGAGACCAGCTATGGCAAATCATGCACGAATATGGATTTCCGGAAAATCTGACGCGGTTGATCAAAGCAACGATGGATCGAGTGATGTGTGTCGTCCAAGTATCAGGGACACTCTCGAGTCCCTTCGAATCCCGGAGAGGGCAAGGTGATGGATTGTCGTGTTTGTTGTTTAACATTGCACTGGAGGGTGTGATTCGAAGAGATGGGATAGACACGAGTGGCACGATTTTCAGGAAGTCTGTCCAACTATTTGACTTCACCAACGACGTTGACATCGTAGCACGTAACTTTAAGACGATGGCGGACATGTACATCAGACTTAAGGCTGAAGCTGGTAGGATTGGGCTTGTGATTAATGCGTCAAAAACAAAATACATGAAGGGAGGAGGCACACGAGAAGACAATGTTAGCCTCCTAGCACGAGTTCAGATCAACGGTGATGAAATCGAGGTAGTAGACGAATTCGTGTATCTGGGCTAATTGGTGACCGCCGATAACGACACCAGCAGAGAAATAAAAAGGCGCATTATGACTGGTAATCGAGCCTACTTTGGACTCCGAAGGACGCTAAGATCGAACAAAGTTCGCCGAACCACAAAGTTGACCTTCTACAAGACATTAATTAGACCGGTAGTTCTCAACGGCCACGAAACATGGACATTGCTAGTGGAGGACCAACGCGCCCTTGAAGTCTTTGAACGGAAGGTGCTGCGTACCATCTACGGTGGAGTGCAGATGGAAGACGGAACGTGGAGGAGGCGAATGAACCATGAATTGCACCAGTTGCTGGGAGAACCTCCCATAGTACACATCGCAAAAATCGGTCGACTACGATGAGCTGGGCATGTCGTAAGAATGTCGGATGACAGCCCTGTGAAAATGGTTCTCGAAAACGAATCGACCGGTACAAGAAGAAGAGGCGCGCAACGAGAAAGGTGGATCGATCAAGTAGAAGGCGACCTGCGGACCCTCCGCAGACAGCGAGGCTGGCGAGTGACAGCCATGGGCCGAATAGAATGGAGACAACTTCTGTGTACAGCAAATGCCACGCCGGCCTTAGTCTGATTGGTAAGGTAAGTATGTCGTCTCCCTGGCGAATCAGCATCAGGCTGAAAGTCAGAAAACAAAAACAACAGCAACAAATAAAATGGTAGTTATACCAAGTATCCAGGACCACACTGGACACACCCGGACATGATTAGGGCACAGGGGAAGTGACCAGTTTCAGATTTGATGATGATGTTGCAAACTACCATCTAATGTAGCTAGGCAACGTCCTATAACGTTTGCATAAAAAAATGGACTTTTTTCGGATGGTGATAAAAAAGCTAAGACAGATAGGTGCTCTTGATAAATTCCTTATGGAAGGTAATTATTTAAGCTGACTTGCAAAAAAAAATCTACGCCCTTGCAAACAGCGTAACGGCAGTTAACCGGAACATTCCACATGGAGGACGAAAACATGCGTGTATGCATGTTTTTGAGTTCTTTCTTCGTTTTATTTATCAATTTCGCCTCAGTTTTCGCGATAAAATTGTTGGAGTAGATCTTACCTTTCAGGTTGGCCCAGAAATTCTCGATGGGACGCAGCTGGGGGACGTTGGGCGGGTTCGCCAACTTGGGTATCACATCGATATTCAGCTGCTCCATCTCCTCCAACGATCGCTTCGAGTAGCCCATTTAGTAATATAAATTTCCCCGTTCACGGCCTGTCCTGAGCGAAAGAAGAGCGGCTATGACATCCCCTTCTCGGTGTTTGTCAGCCACAGCAGCACCTTCTTGGGGAACTTGGTGTGTGAAATGAACTTCACCTAGGAGCTCACTTCCTTCGGTAAAATACGAAGTGCCCTGCCAGTCGTTGCCATCCAGGGTGAGATAGGTCTCGTCATCCATCACCACCGCCACGTCGCGATTCGCCGGCAGCTCCGAAACCAGTGGACGTGACTTCCGCTTCCTGACATGTATGTTCATGTTCGCCAGGCACTTTTTCACTGTTTGGCCGGTTGAACCGACCTCCTGGCCAAGCGCACGCAGCGATGTAGGCACTTTTCCACGGTCTTCCTCTTCAGCATCCTTTGGACCTTCTTGTCGCTCAGGGTTGTCAGCTGTCCTGAACCGGACTTTCTTTCGATGCTCTGATTGTTGTCTAATAGTGCCAAGATGTTGAAGATGCCGGAACGGGCGTATCTGGCGTCCACATAGTGCTGCACGATGTCCGTTTTTGACGCGGCGGGGTACCGTTCGTTGAACGCACACATTTCTGAGCGGAATTACTTCACTGTTGTTGCCATCATGGTTAGAGTTCGACTGATAGAGCTGTCAAATTTTGTCTGCTGACTCATGGATTACTATGATTGATGCTCCGTGAGTAGTTTTGTCAGTGCGGTTGAAGGTAAACCTAGGGGCAAGACAGCTTTTTTGTGAGTAACCTTCTTCTTCAAAGTTACTCAGGATTCAACAAATTTGCACACTCTAGGATGATCTTCTCCCCTCAAGATTAAGACTGGTAGGAATGCCAAAAAATGTGTGCGAAAACGAAAAGAACAACATCACTCAAATTTGATCATAAAACCCACGTTTGCTCAGAATGCATCAGCTTCCATAAAATTGGCACTGGCCTGAATTTGTCGATGACGGTGGCAACCTTGGCAACCAATAACAACAGCATGTTTACTGTTTGGGGAAAATGATTTACTATCGTATCGTATGAAGGCAATATAGGACACAGTTTTTGGATGAGAAATTGTACGATTACGGTTAGTCGATTGTTTAGTATAGTTTCATTGTCTTTTTTTTTGTAAGAAAATAAAAAAAACAAATGGAATATGAGGGATTTATTGACTGCCAAAGAAGTCACTTCCAAAAAGAAACCAAGCCGTTTCGACCAATCGCAAATATTGAAAACTCCAGTTTTGCAAAAGGTCAATCCGGCTTGGTTTCTTTTTGGTGGTGATCCATTCGGCAGTCAATAAATGCCAAATATTCATATTGTACGAAATGATTAACCCAACCCATTCGACGTTGACTTCGGCTGTGGGAAGATTTGCTGGTGCAGTGAGACAAATTCGATATGATGGAACAGGACACACATCGGATAGAGTCGTACTGCCACATCTAGACTTCTATACTCTAGTGCAGCATTTACATTTATTTCTATCGGTAGACACCAGCATTCGGTAGGCTGTTCTACTTTTAGGCACAGGAAAGAAAGAAAACGACCTTGATTTATAATAAAACCAATAAATTTAATTACACAACTTTTGGTTGATAAATCACAACAAAGATCACAGCCTTATTCATGATCAGTGGAGTAAACCTTTCCTTCTACTTTCTGCCAAAACGTATCCTGTAAAGGTATATGTTAACAATATTTTCACCATACACACATCATCCAAAAATACTTCCCAAACGTTCTAGGTCAATAGGAGTCGCTGGGGTACTTGCATTGCACATTTTCACAACCAATCATATTTAATATAAATTAACGACTAGTGGGAGACAAAAACAACTAAGTTGATATGGTTACTTTGACGGCAAAACTTTCTTGTTTTTGTTTTGCAATATCACTGTCAAAACCAAGCTTTACAAAAGGTATGAATGTTCAATATCACGATATGAATCCAGTGAATGAGAGATGCTCATATTTGCTCAGAGTTACTCAGGATTGCTCAGTGTCTTGCCCCTAGAGGTAAACCCATGAAAAATAGGCAATTTTTGTAAAAAAAATTTTATGCAACGACGGTGCAGCGTGTTGAGGATTACGCCAGGGTAGACTTCTGAGTGCAATGCGTATGATTCTACGTTGAACACGTTCAATTCTGAAGTCACATGACAGTTGATATGGAGTCCAAATCACCCCAGCATGTTCAAGAACCGGTCGTACAAGTGCTTTGAGGCAGTTGAATCGGTGAAATCACGGGAGATTTTAGTGATGAATCCCAATTGTCGTGAAGCTTTCTTGATGATGGTGCTGATGTGCTGATTGAATGTGATTCGTCCAGTGTCACAACCCAAATCATTGACCTGATGATCAACGAGCTTGAGGACTTTCCATTAATTTGATAGTTCAAAGTGATGTGACGCATTGATCGCGTAACGTGATTGCAACAAATTTAATATTGCTTTTCACGAGTATATTTATCTTACACCTGCTGGAAAACATGTTTAGAAGCTCCTGAAGCCGGTAGCAGTCCTCAATAGACCTCACAACTAGGAAGATTTTCAAATCGTCTGAATCAAGCTTTACGCACAGAACACAAACCGTCAAGTAGCTTCCCATCCATACCACTTGTATTTCTGGTGCACCTAGACAGGAAAGGTTGCACCGAAGTCTTCTATGATCAATGACTTTGTAAGAGGCCTTCAAGTCCATATGTGCGCATCCACTTGATTTTTAGCTTCAACTCCGCGTGATACAGGTACTTGAGTGAACTCCAGAAGTTTCGTTATCACAACGTTGTTATGGAAACATACTTAAAACTCCTCGGAACTATATTACTGGGCAGTTGAACAAACAAATTAAAAGTGTTAAAAACTGAATTTCTGTGTATTAGCTGAATTATGCAAAAAATTGCATATTTCAGCTGATATGGAAGCAGAAATTTGATATATTATATCAAAATGAGATGTCGTAGATAAGGTCAATACATGTGTTTTGATACGACGGCTGTAAACATAGGTACGAACATGTTTAATTGAAGAAATAGGTCCTAAGCATTAAAAATTACAGGATGTACACCGTGTCTCATACATACATACATACATACATATTCTCATACAAAATAAAACTCTATTTATTTCAAATCGATAATCCAGATTTACCCATTATATTGCAATATAATACTGATCAACTGCAGCATATGTTTTGGAATAACACCGCCTTTAACCTTCTTGACCAGCTCCAGACGTTTTTCGAAACCTTCACAGGACTTCCATCGGCATTTCGTCCCAAATTCGTTTGATTACGGTTTTAAATTGGTTCATATTAGACGCCCTGTGGTCATTTACCTTTGCCAGCATGTATGACCATACGAAATAATCCAAGGGATTCAGATCTGGTGAACTGGGAGGCCATTCATTCTTGTCCAAAAAGTCGGTCAAATTTTCTCGGCACCAGCCCTGAACGAGATTTGCAGTATGCGATGGCGCTCCGTCCTGCTGAAATACACGGTGATCATCTCCAAACACCTCTTGTACATAAGGCTTGACAACTTTCTCCAAAACTTCCGTTTTATAATATACGGCATTCACCTTAACGCCTTTTCGATGAAAACCAGTGGTAATTTGCCTCGCTTGCAAATTCCTCCCCAAACCATCACTGGCGCAGCACTTTGCAACCATGGAATATTCCTATCACTCTCTGGAACAGTTCTCGAAGAGAGAGCCCACAATCTGTCGTTCTGGACATTGTGGGATTGTTGCAAGACAATAACTTTCGTCGGAAGATAAGTTCTCCCAGTGCGGACAAAAGCAGACTTGCTCTTTCCAGTCGTTTCTGCTTGTAAGATTCCGAAACTCCGTGAACCTTACGTTTCTTGAAAACTTGGTATCCGAGGTCATTTTGCAGTATATTGTGCATTGACGATCTCGAAACATTCAGATCTGCGGCCATTTACGTACAGAGCACTGTGATTTTCGTCTAATCCGATTCCTGACCACTTTAACAACTCGTGCAGTCCGCACCGTACGAGTACGATTGGATTCTTCCGGTCATCCAACGAGCAGGTGTCACGGTACATCAGATGGTTCGGTACACAAATCCGCTTTGCTCCGAGGTTTTCAAATTTCTGAAAATAGCGCCCAAGCGCTCAGCTTTCAAAAACTTTTTTATCATCACAGCACGAAACTCCTTCATCGCTGGTAAAAGATCAACACCGAATGAAAACAATCGGACATAACCTAAAAGCGTGTGTATAAACATAGTGCAAACCTACACCAACACATACGTGAAGCATGTTGAGTAGTTGCACGACACCAATGCACGGAAAAAGTGTATGAGAATATATTGGACACGGTGTACATTTTAAAGCTACGTCTATTTAGAATCCGGAATAATAAAATTATCTGTATCTCGGTAACGAATTGACGTACAAATAAGCATGAAATCAAAGGTAATTTACTGTACTTCAAGGAAAAAATATCAATACAAATCATTTCTCTTCGTTGCTAATGAAAATTTGCACTTTCTTCTTTATTCCTCCCATCAAACGCTGCACACCTCCGGAGTCAGCTTTCTTGGCACATTTTGGTCATCTGAGTCACGTTCCAAGCCGATTTTCCAACATTCTTCCGCTTCATTACTGCCCAAAATCTCTCGATGGGCCGGAACTGTTGGGCAGTTGGGTGGATTTATGTTTTTATCGATGAAATCTACGTTATTATCGCGGTACCACTGGATGACTTCCCGGCTGTAGTGGCAACTCTCCAAATCTGGCCAAAACTTCATGGGACCTTTATGGGCTTTGATGAAAGGTAGTACGCGGTTTTGAGGCATTCTTCCTTGTACAGCTTCTAGTCTACCGGCTTATACGTCACGAACACTTTGGTCTTTGCTCCCCAGCTGCGTTTCAGTTTTTCAGTTTTTAGGCAAATTTGTCCACAAAAGCAAACTTAAACTTCGCAGGAACATCTCCTCGTGCCGTCGCCATGTAGAATTTTTGGCCAGGAAGCTGTCCGAAATTCCGTCCGGAATAAGTTTTGACGAAACACCGTGAAATTTATCCCACAGAAAGTGGCCGCCTACCGCTGTAACTGCTGTAAAAGAATTCTTGCAGCGGTCACTTTCTGTACCGCTGCAACACAATAAGTGATTCCGGATTCTAACTGTACCGAACTTTACTGAACCTCTGTATTGCTTACTGAGTTGAACAGTAATTTTTCATCACTAGTTTGACGATCGTTATTGCCTACTGAACACTCAGCTGTTTGAAAATCAGTTATACTTTCACTGACTTTAGTATCAAAATCTTGGTGTGTTGGGACCAATCCGGCGACCAAAGCGGCTCCCCGAATAACTTCACCCTGCACGCAGGCAATCGTAAAGTTGGCTCCTGCATTTATTTTCATACACAAAATAAACTTTCCCGTCCGTAGAGCGCGCTGCCAGCCCAGCAACTATTCTTCCCTATAATAACGCATCTCTACACAACCACCGAAATCCGGCATCCGAAATGGAACACGGTTTCCGTCCATCGGCATTAAACGGATGAGTTATTTACCTCGCGTACTACCGTTCGGGTGGGTTGTGGTTATCCTAGGTCCGTAGCAGCCCATCCAGAAGGACTCGGCTCACCGCAGTCCCACTCACGGGTGCGGTGGATGGGACGGACGATATGGACATTTATTTATCCTGATTTAACCACCTGTCAACGCGGTGTTACAGCGCATATTAAACGGTGACGGTTGTCCGGTCACTTTCTCCTTCCAGCGAACATTTTGCTTTCGGTGCGCCCGTAGTTATGCAATAAATTACAATTTATATTGGAAATGCTCGCTTCATGCGGTCAAACAGACATTGTTCTGATTGCGGCCGGTTTGGTCCAGTGCCAACAATGTTGCTGCTCCACGTTTTGGGATCCGGGCGGAAAGCGCTCCCTTGTGCAGTTGTGGTGCGATGCATATTTTCACGCACGGATGGGCCAAGAAACTATTTAGCGGTGATTGCTCGGTAAGTGTCATCAATTCAGCTATTTATTGCATGGCCACTGGACTATGGTTATTGTTACTACTTGTAGGGAATGTATGGCAGTAAAAAGTAACGATTCGGAATGCTTTCAAGAAGATTGAAACACTTCGCAGTTTATCTTCAGGATTTTCGAAAAAAAATCTTCTCATCATTTGTCGCCATGCACACTAATTACCACCCTTGTAATGACGCTGGTAAGTGGCCACTTTCGTGGTCTCGTCGTCAATTCAAACTTCCCACACACGACCGGAACCGCAAACTCGAAGGCCACACGTGTATCAATTACAAGGATAATTCCCAAAAAGAGCCTGTCACACGCTTCTTAGTCCGGCTGGTATGGTCACTCCGGTTTTTAATTAAGTTACACAACCTTCCACACCGTGAGGCTTAAACACAGGAGTCATCATCGTCGTCGAAGTTTCTGCCGCTGATTGATTTATCTCATGAGTCGATTTCGATTCGCACAAAGAGACCCTTTATGATAGGGGAAAAATGTCCCAACTTGCTTGACCCCTTGTGTGCGAATGTGCTCGAATCAATGCATCGAATTCGTTTCGGTCAAGCGCAAGAAGATGAGAAATGAAAGATTGATACAGTGCATTATGCCGCGGCAGCTGTTGACCGGTCCGATTGTCCGGATTGATTTGTAATCGACATTTTAATTACTTTCGAGTGTCCGAGCGAACGAGCTGCGGTCCCGGGAGACGATTAAGTTGTCACACGCGTCGAGGATTTTGGGCCCATAATTTTTGTCAACCCTGAACGGGGAACGGGCGGTGATGATGGCGACGACAGTCACGTGCAAATTAAGGAAATGAAGAGGTTCGAGATTGTTTGGGGTTCTATTTACCGTGTCCATGAATTGTACGATGCTGCAGATAGTACCGCAATCTTAAACCAAAAATGATATAGTACAAATCGACACATCCTCTTGGTTAAAATCGAAGAAAATACTCTGATGAATGAAGGCAACTTTCTTCAACTTGAAACATGAAAGCCGATGGAAGGAATAAGAGCTGAATATTGTAAAAATGTATAGCCGAAAATATAAGAACAAAGCTTATATCAGCAAGCAAGGAATAAGTATCAGCTTAGTAAGTCCAGCATATAGAATACGGATGCGCTGACCAATTCTCTAGTTCACGATCGAAGAGGCACTTCAACCCGCCGGCTGCCCCTCATATGGGGAGTATTTAGGAGCGCATGGTCAGGACAGTTAAAAGCGTCATGGAAGTCCTGAACGATGAGCGCAAACTAACAGACGAGGATCCTCTTGACTACCGTAGCTGAAGAAGACATGATTAACAGTAGCACACGTACATAGTCAATGCTTCACTAGGCTCGCACAAGAAATCGCTTATTCCAAATCACTTCCTTCGGAGTATGGCAGCTAACGAGCCACTACCACCCTCGAAACCTTCGCTAGCATTTCGTAACCCATATCAACGTTCAGTGGTGCTTGCAAACAACTTGTGGCATCGCTGGATAAAGGAATACGTTCCTAACATAAATCGACGCGTCAGAGGAGTAATCGAAGAACCGATCGTGTTGAAAGATGGTCGGATTTGGCAAGCTCTTGTCAGGACCAACCACGGAGTGATCAGACGGACGACCGCTAACTTGGTGGTTCTTGAGATCAATGGAGCTAACGTTACTCTGGATGACCATGTGTTCAAAATAGCAGGATATCCCTGTACCACCGAGCAATGTGACAACCCTGCGGGAGATACCGAGAGCATCGGCAACGGTAGCTGTCATAATAACTGATGTCAGGTTCGATTCAGTGAAATTACGAAAACTGAGCAAAGTTGGTAAGGTCCGAAAAAGAAAATAAAACGTTAAAACTATCGTGTTGGATAGTAGTGAATTTGTAACAGCTGAAATTATAACGTAAAAATTGAAGCTGCGTCCCGTTCTATTTTCAATTTAAAGGGTGTATTCGATAAAAATGGCACATACATATATACTCATCAAAATTAAACTGATTATCGGATTTTCTTGAAATTTTCAGGGAATGAAGAACTACTAATGAGTTTTGATTTACAACATTTGTTTTATTCAATTTCGTCTCCCATCCCGAATGCCCGCACCTTCCTTTTCAGTCCACCCATCAAATTTTGTACAACCGATTTTCCCAGTGTTTTTGTTGTTTTTACCCAAATTTTCTTCAATTCTAGCTCTGTTTTTATAGTTTTGGGATGTTTGCGAAGTTTCGTTATCATAATTGCCCAGAATGTTTCAATTGGACGAAGTTCCGGTGAATTTGGTGGGTTCATATCCTTTGGCACACAATTGACTCCGTTGGCTCGGTACCACTCCAATACGTTTCGAGCGTAGTGTCAGGATGCTAGATCAGGCCAAAACAGAGTTGATCCTTTGTGCTTCTTAATGAATGGCAAGAGACGCTTCTTAAAGCATTCTTCCGTGTAAATCGCACCGTTTATTGTTCCGGAAGTGATGAAGGGAGCACTTATTTCATTACATCCGCAAATCGCCTGCAGGTTAGAAACTTCTTTGCCAATTTCGATAGTTTCTTCTTTCGAACATCCTCCGGAACATCGAACTTCGACTTGGCAACGAAATATTCTTGGCCAGGAAGTTGACGGAAGTCGGCCTTGACGTGTGTTTCGTCATCCATCACGATGCAACCGGATTTGGTGAGCAGCTTCGTGTAAAGTTTCCGGGCGCGGGTTTTCGCAGTGATGTTTTGTTTTTCATTCCGGTTTGGGGCTTTTTGCACTTTGTAAACATGTAACCCAGCACGCTTCATGGTTTTCTGCACAAAACCGACTGACACCTTAGACTTTTTAGCGACATTGACATGTTTGGACGGTTCTTGAATTGTTGTACGACTTTCCTGGCCATTTTACTGTCCATTGGACCACTTTTACGACCACTCCCTTCCTTCCTTTGGACACTCCGACGCTCCTTGAAGGCTCTTATTACACGAGACACAGTTGTATTTGCAATTCCAAGCCTTTTAGCAATCCACCGGTGGGACGCCCCTGGATTTTGAATGTGAGTGCACAAAATTTTCTCACGGACAATTTCTTGTTTCGACGACATGACTGGAACTACTGAATGTATAACTATGAAACTTGGCAGATGTAAATAATACACTATGGATAAGATTTACTCAAATTTCTAGGTTTTTTACTCATACGATTCAAAAGTTACAAAAGATTTTCTGTGTGCCATTTTTATCGAATACACCCTTTAATAGCTCACCACTAGCTTGATCCCAGCAACGTCGACGTTCGTGCCTAAGATCGAGTTTATTTCATTTTCCAACTCGAGTGGAGGATCATCCGATGACGACTCATTATTTATTTCCAAGAAATCCTTGCAATATTTAAGCGGATCTTCGAATTTAAAATTCTCAATATCTTCGATGTATGGTTCGTGATGATTATTAGATCCAGCATTTGTTGACATAAGTGGCGGTAACAAGGCCAGTATAGGATGTGCGGTAGATATCCCAAGTTCTGCCATCATTAGTTCTGCATCAATTTGAGCATGCATTACAGATTGTTCAATCGCTTCCTCCAAAGGCATCTGATTTGTAGTACAGAACTTACTACTTTCTTTTGAAGCACTTCCATAGTGTGATAATTCGAATTCAGCATAACTCATGAAGTCAATTCGATGAATTCTGTTAAGCAAATCAAGCATAGAAAAGTTGACGATAGTTGAACAAAGAGTGGTCAGTGATCTCAATTTACGAAAAAATTGTTCGCAGTCTTGACTACTGAAAAATGTCGGCAGGAAATATTCATGCATGTTGTTAATTCTGAAATAGTTTATGAGCTTGATCAACTCATGAAAATTCATCTCAATGCGTATATATATATTTGCCGTAATCATAAATTTTTCATTGTGCATCTTGCAGTTCAATTTCCAAATCCGCAACGCAAAACAAACATACGCTATTCTGTATACTCTGTCTAGAGCATTGGATCATTGAATGAAACATTTACATAACGTATCATTCTCAAATATGCAGCAGTTGCATCGCTTCCAGGAATTGACTTAAGCATCCACTCTTCGATAGCTGGATTCAGAAGTTTTGGGATTGACGAGTAATTCATTTTATCGTTGGACATCAGATCACCTGGAGTGAGTTTATGTATAGCCTTTGGCATGTCCTGAAGAACGATCCGAAGATGAGTTTTTGAAGCTATGTATTTTCCTAAATAAAAAACCTCAAGTTATTAGAAACTAAACTACTGTTAAAAAATGTACACCTATTTTTAGTCCAGCTGAAGCATTGAACAAATTGTTTCGCATTTTTTCTTCAATGTGAATGGTATCTTGTATGCAGTAGTGATCAAATTGATTTGTATAATGTGCATTGAACCAATATCTCCAGTCCACAGGAACAGTTGACATATCTACAGCTTTGTAAAGGCCACAGTGCTGCCGTTGAGAATAGGTATAACGAGAGTCTCCATCGGTAGAGCTTCCAGGAACAGTTATGCCTGCTTCAGTCAGTTGTTCGATGATATATTTTCTCCGCTTAGTTACAGATGTAAATTTGTTATCGCAACCAGTGACCATTAGGCAAAATGGTGGGCTTCTGGATTTAAGTGGCCTAGCCATTAATACGGTTGCATTCATAGCAAACCCGGAATTCTCCAAAAGATCTTTCAATTTTTGGATGCTATTCAAACTTTGTTGAAAGGTTATAGACATTCCTGTTTCCTTATCTTTATTTAACAGGATTCCAATTAAATTTCCAATCGACGGATATATTTGAAATTTTGAAACTATTCTCGTCGCATCCTCAGACAGCCAAACTACTGGAGGAGATTTTGTTCGCTCTAGAAATGCTTTAAGAGCTTGTAGCGTTATTAAATTAAGCTATAGAATTTCGTAGGTTCAGGCCATAGTGTAAATAAAATAAATAAGAAAAACATCGCAATCAAAGTATATGCCCACCTACCACGTCGAATTAAAGCCCTTTGAATGCAGAAAACGAACCAGTAGTACTGTCAAAAGTGCCAATTGTTATGCTGTTGGCAGCACTAAACTCACCGTCGTCAGCGACAACACGGAAGGAAAAGCGAACACGGGAAGAACCGATTAGTTCATGGTACGATCGGAAATCCTCTCGTCATTCGCAGCTCAGTTCGTCGTCAGCATTTGATGCGCGGCACAGGTCCAGAGAACGTTATCGCTGGAAATCAGGCGAAGTGATCGCCATGAAACTACTGCATGCACGTTGATAGCAGAGTGTCACGTAGTGCAAGCAAAATCAGCGCCTCGAAGTAGCTCTGTATGCAGGAAACCTCGTGAGACCATAACCTCAGAATTAGAGCCAGATACGGGACATAGAACAGACGAGAACAATTCGGAAGATCAGGTGTACACACACTTGTTGAACGTGGGTCCCGATCTGCCGAACGGACGAGGACAAATCATTAGTCGCTATCGAGCAGAACAGGCACGTTTTCCATCTGTGGTGTCACGTCATGCGCTCGCATTAGGTCGCTGCAGCGCCATCGGCTTGAGGACGTAGGACTGAGTCAACGCAGACGACATCAACCGACGAAGTGTCCGTGGAGCACAGGGTTCACTCATCAGTTGGAGGGATGACGGTTCAAGCGATAGGTTGTAGACAGCACGCGGGCCCGTGGAGTACAATATAGTGATAGAAATGATGAAGCAAGAAGACAGAAAAGAATTGTATGCATGAGTTGTCAGTGCAGAGAAAGGTAGAAGTGGAGAGAGAGATAGAGAGAAAGAGAGAGAAAGCGAGGTGAAAAGGAATGATTAAAATGAATACATAATAATACTATCGAAAATTTGTTGTTTGCGCTATAATTTTCGGTCACGTTGTCTTCCGCTTCTTCGACGATGTCGCTTCGAACGAAGTAGATATGCAATTTGTTATAAGCTCCTATTCTTACTTCTCCTTCAACTATTCTCGTATGAGTATCGTGTAAATGCTGCTGAGCCGTCCAAAGGGCAATCAAGGGTAATACCATTCGCAATGTTTTGTATGCCTTTGGTCCCGCCAAAATGTAAATATACGAACAGTATGTTTTGAAATTCGAAGTATAGGTAATATGCTTTCCAGTTTTATTGAAAAGATCCATCAACTCGTTGGGTGGATTTCAATTCTCGACTTCTGATTATTGAAAATGATGGTCCTGGGTTTTCAATGTGTACATCATCGTCGATTGTTAAGTGCTTTTGTGTCAATTCGACAATTTCTTGGATCCGTTGATAATAATCAGTAATCAGTGGCTGACTAATATCCAAGCAACGATCAAGCTTCCTTTTGCGAGTATCAGACCGAGCTGAGCGGAATTCTGTGGGCTGGAATTTGAAAAATTATATTTTCTATTTAATTAACGCAAGAAAATGACTCAGACTAATAACAGTACTGAACAACAGTAAATGATTAATACCTAAAATTAGATTGCCTAAACAAGCCGCGATGTACTCGGCTTTGTATTTTGTAAATACTGCTAAAGGAGAACACATGAAATTATGCTGTGATGATTGATGAGTTTAAAGGTGGAGACCCGATTTGTTTTTTCTCCTCCACATTGAACATCTTCACTTTAGAATCATTAAGTCTAAGAGATGAAATAATCTTAAAAACTGGATATCATATATATAAAATTTACACAACATAACTAGTTACACAACAACATAAAAAAAAACCGGTGGTTTGCAATGTTTGTAATTATTGTCGTTATTGAATTGTATGCGGTTGCGTAAAATTCAAGGCGTACAAAGTATTTGGTCCCAAGTAACATTTATCGAATCTCTTCAATAACTTTCTACTCAATATTTATAAAAATATGTTCAACGTGTTCATCATATATTGGTTGATTTTAAGAAATTCAAACAAACTTTTTTAAAGCTCCTTTATAAATATTGCGTAGCTTATGATTCACATGAATAATTTTACATTAATCAATATTTACTCAGCATCAGTATTTACATTCTCTCAAAACTCATTGTGTGCAGAAACTGAACGGATTGGAAGTTGTCCCAAATGATGTTGATATGTCCAATTGGAATCGACTTGGATCTAATCATTTATTTTCTGACAAGTAAGTTTACTTCAAGGTTTACTCTGATCGGGATTATTTGCTGACGTGATGTTTTGCTTACTCTATCATTGTCTTCGGGCCTTTACTTAGATGGTAATTAGAGAAGAGTTAAAATAGAAATAGTATTTTTAGTGATTATTATTATTTTGTTCATACTATTCCTTCTGTAATGTGCTACATTACTCAATGAACAGGTTATTAAATGAAAAACATCAATAAATTAGTTTAAAAGAGATGAAAATAAACAAAACTGATTTAATCTAAAAGGAATTACTCACCGATAATAACCAAGCGATATTTGATAATTAACACACCTGTTCATGAAGTTCAACTTCAGGCAGAGGCTTTAATTCCTCAATCGATGCTTGAATGAGGGAACTTCCTGCATTTATCTCACTGTAGATTTCGTTTTCAGTTCCTTCTATAATATAGTCGTCCTCGACTATATTTGATATTCTTTATTCTTCATCAATCGCTTATTCGTACATTACCGCTTCATCGACTTGTTGGCTTGATTCTTGGTCAACATAATTTTCAACTGGAATAACCACCATTGGTGGATGACTCGATGCCGGTGGTGCATATACCTCCTGAGCTGTTATTGAATGCATCGATGGTTCCGATAGCTTGGAAATTACTCCTACAGGAAGTGTTGGTTCAAAAACATTGGATGTTCGGACTGTTGATGATGCAGGAACTGATTTATCAGAATTTGTCGACGATGAGATTGGTAGAGAAGGTGACAAATTCATTTTATTTACTGACGATGAAGTTGGTGATGATTTAGCAGGCGTAGTTACTGTTCTTTTTATAATTTTAGCCACTCTTTCGTTAAAGCCAGCTCGTTCTCGAATGCTTTTGATGTTTTAAGAAGTTTGGCCTTCATGATGGATCAAAACTATTAAATCGAAAGAAGCTCCGGTAAGTCTTTTGGTACAAAAACAACATTGTTATCTCCGTTCCTGTCGAACACCAGCCACGTGTAGTGGCAGGATGTCAAAATAGGCTAAAATAGCGTCTCGCCTCCGCGAGACCAGCAGGCGCTTCTGGAGGCACTCGTCTCTGTAGATCTGCCCATTCATGGTACCCGTCCTGATGTATAGCTGGCTCATTTGTCCACGCCCACAAATAGCCTGCCAAACTGACTGAATTTGTTCGCCTCCTTCTTCCTTACCTCCTCAGGAACGGCCAACGATGTGGCAACGCCTTGATGTAAGTCTCACCGTCCTCTGTTTCGTCAGCCACTCTCAGTACAGCTTCCTGGTGCGGGTTTTGGCTACCGCGTTTTGTATGTCGTTTCGGTTTGCTGCCTTGCTGACCTTTTTGACCTTTTAGAACGCCACTTCCTCGGATCGAAAGGATCTGGTGACACTTGAACGCATTAAACATCTTCCTTGCTTTCACCGAGTCAGCTGTGTTCGGACCGTTCGTTACACCGTCAAATGATGGTATCCCAGGTGTTTTGTCATCCATCTGATGCAGCTTAGCTCTTAGCTATTTTCAGTCAAAATTGCTTCAATTTTTACCAACACGCTAAAAAGTTACTAGCTAATTATTGTGTCTCATTATTTTCGACAGCCTTTGGTGGTCTCGAGTGGATTTCAGAATTCTCGTTACACCCAATATTGAGGTGAGTTTCTGAAATATTATTGTTTCCTTCCCAGTTGCGTTTAGTAGATCAATTCTTACGGAAGGAGATCGCACGAACCTAAGAACGAATTAAAATTGACAAAAGCGGACGGCCGTCAATTATCAACTTTGGAAACAGCGTCAAATCGAAATAATTTTGCTACTAATGGATCTCGTTTGGCTTGTTGTGTTTATTTGATAGTGCAAGTAGCTTGTGGAGCTTTGCAATTAAATGCAAATCAGTTGAATATTACAACATTACAAAAATTGCTTGTAGAGCTCTACACAGTAATATTAAGTTATTTTTTGACTACATTCTATGCATTTGAATAAACATCCTTCATAAGCCAAAAAAATGACTTCCTATACATCTAAAAAATATAATAATTTTAAGTGCTTTTTTTATTCCGGTGTGATAGAAAAAATGCATAAAAACAACGGTATCAACAAAGTGAAAATATCGATTTGGTCTAGTTTACTGGCTTAGCCTGAAATAAAAAGAGAAAATATAAAAAAAATGAGTTATTGCAAGCATTGATTAATTCATTCAGATTGATCATTAAAATGAAATGTATTTTTAAGTTTTGAATAAACTCAAATCTGTTACCATAGAGCCATTTTCTTAGACCAGTTCAGTGCCAACATTCCCAAAGTGTAGGCCTGCCATCGCTTTCTCGGGAATGAAATATTTCTCCTGCAAATCAACAATCCCAACTGCAAAGAGAAACATTTTCCTACCTTATGGTGTATTTTATTTACATGTGTAGATTTTTGCTATAAATAGATAGGGAAAAAAGCAGATCAAAACTTTGGAGATATTAGCGCTGAGTTCATCTCATCTTCGTTTCATCAAATGACTAGTTTCTATACACAATCACATTCTAAAAATGCATATGTAGTTTCTAATCTCTTTCACAAGCTGCATTAGCATTACTGACACGTTTCTTCACGCAATAAACTCCACGGAGACACTCCTCGATCGCTCACCTGGCCACAGCTATGCAACCGTTGGTGATAGGGAGGATTTGATATCCATCTTAAGAAGACACGGGGAACCAGCGTAGCCTTCAGTTGATATCAAAGGAAAAAGGAAATAAACAGTCGGAGAGAGTAGTTGAACAGAATGCCCTGTTTGGTGTACAGAGCAAAAATTTATTTAAAAATGTTCGTTGGGAGCATCTAGTCTGAGAAAGTTAAGTGATGCTCCATTTCTCTTCGAAAGGTTGGGACTTAAGCATTTACTATAGTCCTAGCCCCCTATGTCTTATGGTTATAGCGCCATCACTAGCCAACTGAAAAGAGAAGAATGTCTGAAAATATAAGAACGGGTGATGAAAGAGAATGTTTCAGATTTCTTGGATTGCAGCAACAGCATTGCGTTACTTTAATACGCAACTTTGTGGCAGCCTATGGTAACCCTAATCAGAATCACCACTCAGGTAACCCACTCTCTCCATACACCGACACTCTGGTGTATCTCCACAAACAATAACCCACATCACTCTCTTGTGAAGCCACTGCGATATCATTTGTATATATTGTACATACCGATCAGTATTAAACCAACCATCAGGTAAACGACACTTGCGCCGTGTATTTTATCCCGTGTTACCCGAAAGATCCCCCTAAAACTTTATGTATCATTGTTTATTTCTTGTTTCCGTTAAATGAATCAATATATGCTACGGCTGCCAGTTAGGAATGAACTATGGACGAAATAAATGATAAATATATAAATAACTAGAAATAAGAAGGGCAATTACTATTTTCTATTTAATTCCAACAACCTTTATGCTTATCTTGACAGATACGCGTATTTAGTCTACAATGTGCAGACTTCTTCAGTGTCGTGTACTAATAACTCGACTAAGCTTTTATCGATACTCATTACAGATCTGTAGCTAACTGATGATGAGATTCAATGATGAGGAATAGGAAAAATATTGAAGTTACTATTTTTAAGCCATTGTATAACGATTTAAAGTAAAACAAACGCGACGAAAACAAGAACACTGTAAAAATAAGAGTATGTTAATTGACTGACCAATGTCATCGCATAGAGAGTGCCGTAATTTTAGCAATTTCGATTCTCGTAAAAAAATCATTTTCGTAAAAAAAATCAGAAAAGACTCGAGTGCACCAAGAGGTCTTTTGAAAGTTGGAATGTCCGTTAGTAGTTTTTTCCACTCTCGGCCATCAAATATTCAAGGTCTTCAAGTTCTTCAAGTTCTTGAATCAACCAGTCTGCAGCCCTTCTTGCTGCGGAACTCACACATTTCTGTTATCTGAAAACCGCACAAACATTCTCAGTATCCCGTGGGGTACCCATAATTGACTCTACCGAGGACCTTTTAGCAAACACAACTGATGAACATCCTTTGGATAGATCGAGACGGTCCATCGCACTCGATTCACTTGAAGAATAAATCATATTAATTTAAAAAAGTATATTAGGCGTAGAACAACAAAAACACGTCCACTCGCGAACAAAGCATGCTTCGATCCATCTTCTAATCACTTTTACGTGCTGCAAATGCCTAAAATTTATTCATTTTTTGACGAATAACCTTTTAAGTCTATTTGCATAGAACCTTCTAAGGCATTTTATGCATAATTCCAGTCTTCAAGCAAAGTGCCTACTTTGAAGTCATAATTGCATACTTAAGATTAACCGTGTAGTGTGTAGTAGAACGTAAAATGTACATTTTTTTACAGAACGCCAAACAATGTTACTCGTATTATCGAAGATACAAACCAACACACAGCACCAGAAGTATCCTATAGACCAGCAATTTAGCGAGCATAATTGATATGCATTCTTCTGACAAACCCCGAAATTTTCTAATCTCGACTGCATGCTTTAAATAATCCAGAATGTGTGGTGGTAATTTAGGCAACATAATTAAAAATCTCAAAAATCTCATTGAATGTTATGTTCAAAGCATTTGAATGTTCAAATTTTAGACCAGAAAACTGATTCTTTATCAATTTAAAGACTAGAAAATAACCCAAAAACCCAAATATCAAGAACATGGAAGGTATCCGAGAGCTTACGTGACTTTTGTCACTTGGTGAAGTGTGAAAAATGTTCGATCCAGTCCGACAAATGAATCAGGTGGATTTTGATAATTTATAATCGTTTTAACCCCAGCATGATTTTACTCAACATTGAGTGATTCCAATTCACAATCGAGTTTGACTTAATGTTGAGTTGAGATAGCTCTCCGAGAGAATTCAGTCCGCGAGAAATCGATCTCTGGTTTGAAAATCTCTGAGAAATAAAAACAGCGAGAGCGCAGCGCCATACCCATGAGTCACGATTTATTCTCGCTCAACATTTGAAAACCTTCATCGACTATCTATTCTGCGAAAAATTTTGGCTATAAAAGAATTTTTCATGAAATTAATGGTTCAATGTACAAGCTAACAACGTCTGATCTCAACCTAAGCTGTTAGCAAAGCCACAATTTTAATGGTTTAGCCGGAATCAAGCGAAGTGAAAGTCGATTAAGAGATTCGATTAACGAAGATATGCCCTCTTCAAATATTACGCGAGCATTGAGCTGTACATTGGTTTTGTTTGTATCAGTCGGATTAACCGCTTGCCAAAATTGATTCCCTCCTAGATGGATAACGTACTCCAGAAAAGTCATATCGGGTTATTGGTGAGCCAATGTGATTAGTGAAAGTGTTTTATTTATTCTATTAGCGTCTCTCTAAACTGTACGTCAGTGAAGGTGAGTTGCTAAACAAAGGAAGGCGAAAAGTATCCAACCCTTCATTGTTGACTGCGAGCTTATCAGCATCTCCAAGCGGTGCAGAATATTGAGCGAGAGAGGAGACAAAGTCCCGCGCTCACTTTGACATCAAACGAATGTAAGCCGGTTTCAATTTGATTGCCAGCATTCTCGTTCAGCTTGTTATGCGTGGTGGAATAGTTTTCGGATCTGTGCCGGAGTGGTATTTATAAAAAGGGGATTTTTCGGTTTCGGCTTAGCATGGACTGTGATCAGGAAGATGCGAATGGTGAGTTGATTTTGCCTTGGTTTGAATAGAGGAAAACCATGATGAATCATGTTTTCTTGATTTTACAATTGCAGATGCAGGATACGCAGAGGAGGGCAGTATTTTCGGAAAACACCAACCTAATAGCAAGATTACAATGCTCATGGATACGTTTCGGGGAAAACAGGTTAGTACACAATTTCGACTAAGTAAAGGAAGTGAACATTTATACTCATGCAATTGTTGATGAATGAAAAGTGAACCAAGTTCAGATTGGAGATTGAACAAACGTAAAGTACACTTGAAGGGTATTTATGAATATGTCGAAGAAGGATATGATATGCAGGATAAGCACATTGTGCATTGCATCGCTGCTATAATTGCACAAACTTTTTCTTTATCTTTTCCAAAGTATTGTAAGCTCATTGTTATAAAGTTCTAAATTCCCTTCCACAGTAATTGATTGTGAGCTTTCGATGCTGTGTAGCATACATAACGATAAGTGAGTAGAGCTTAACGAACTAATGATAAGACACACGTCTGCCTCACCGACTCTGCCCGGTAATCCACCTCTTTCTTCCACTGACTGACATTTGGCGAGGTAAGTCGCACATTGTCGATTCTGCCAGTTTTTTCCGTATAAATCGAATGGAATCTTCGATGCATACGCCTAAGCATTGACCTATAATTCCAAAAGTGCAATAAGCCATGCTGATAGCAAGCGGGTTTCGACAACCGCATCGTAAACACATTGCATTCAAGAGCCGCCTATTTTGCTTAAATCGTTTCAAAATGACGCCATAGTGAAATTCCAAACATTGGAAAATCTGCTTGAATCGTTTCAAAACGACGCCTCAAAAGAAACGCAGCAACGTTTCGCAGCATATGCATACGCATCATTATAGCATGAAGCACCGCATTACAATATTGCCCAACAAGCTAGGGTGCTTTATAAATTAAAAAAAAAAACATGAGGCATTAGTACATTAGAAAAATATATTCTATAAACATCCAGTAACGGCATGCCAATTCTTAATTCTGCAACTGAATATATTTGTACCCTTAAATTTTTTCGCTATCACTATTCGCTGCTATCTAGCTCATAGTTTTGAATTGGCTGTAATTCGAGGTTTTGAAACAAAACTCTTAACAAAATAGCAAAACGGCGAACAACGGGAGCTAAGTCTTTCAAAACGGGGATGACCAAAAAGCTGTATGTTTGGCAGAATCGGATCAAAGCTGTTAGTGAAGAACTATCCGTGAATGCTGACGGCAATGCATCAGCATCAAGGAAGGCAACGGGAAACTTTATGCGTAGAGTAAATCGCACTAGAAAGGCCCAGTGTACCTGGACCAATACGTACGGTCTGGTCTGCAATTTATATCTTGAATTCGAAGAAACTTGAAACAAAACGATCATACCTTTTGTTGAAGAAATTCTTAAGTTTACGAATTCTATCCGCATTGCTATCCGCCTTACTGGTGCCTTACGTGTGAAGATACTAATAGAAATATACTTTCGGAATGAAATAAGGTTCCGTTTTTTTTGTCAGACATCTGACAACAGATACAAATCTAGTTTTGCATTGGAGTGAGTCAAGGTGAACTGCATAAAGATTTACTGCTGATCAGGAATTTCACAGAACGAGTTTGTTGATTGTTTCGTTTTCCCCTGGTTACAATTTTGTCCATTGACAGTTGGAAGCAATGAATACACAAACAGGCATGGCATACCAGGATGTTCAATTGTGTGTGCAAGCAATATCTAAGCATTCCCGGATATTAAAAGTGATGACGGCATAAGGAATAGTACTTCGAACAAAATTAATTATTGAGACGCCACACCGGTGCGGTCAGTGTTTGAAGAGGGATCGCTTTTCACCCGTGACTGCGTCATCGCGTTCGTTTTCTGCATTGCTTTTGCGCAACGAGAACGGTGGAATGAATGCACAAAATGGCGCAGTCATCCTACCTTTTTTCGGTCGAGTTCATGATGTTTGTCATAGCACTCCTGTGGAAGACGATTTTTTCATGCATTCTTTCTTCCGCTTCTCGTGCATATTGAAAAGCTGAAACTGCCGAACGAATGGGAGCGTGCGGCATACAGGGCTGGTAGCGGATTTATGGATAAATAATAGTGACTTTAGTGACTAAAATAATAAAAATAGTGACTAAAGAGTGATTTCCAAATTTTATTATATCATTAATCTTTTATAAATTTGTTTTTTAAAGTACAGTAAAATAGAATTTAGTGTTCACCTTGTTTTTTTTTTTGTAAAAAAGCCTATAATCTAGCAACTTTTCCACGGCCTTGATCCGCAGATCGTTTTTGCAAAGACAAGTCCATACGCACTATTGAAACGCCTCAATCTCTTTTTTGAGCCGTTGCCATGTGAAACTGTTTTCAGTTACCTTAATCACCTTAGGGTATTTAAGCTCACCTACAGCCGTTTTCTTAGTAAACAACTGGTTCCAATACTCCTCAATTCTGTACTCTGTACTCAAGGTCAGCACCTAGCATTTTAACAAGTTCACACAGACTGAAGAAAAGTGTACACTGTCTTGGGCAAATTTGTTGTCTATCAAACTTTGTGTAAAATATAAAAAGCATATGAGTTTAAGACCGAATTGACGACCTAGAACATCCTGAATGTGAAGAAGCTCGGTAAGAAAAAATAAATGCCTTATTAATAGTGTAAAGCGTTGTTTAAGAATATTGTACATATGCATACATACTGTTAGATTCTCGTTGATGAACGTTATATATTTTTGTATCTTTCTGAGAGGTTCTAGGTTCTAGGTCAAAATGTACTTGAGTTCAAAACTTCAGATCTACAGTTGTAACAGTAGCATTGAGGGCTATATAAGGTTATGATATGTATTTAAACTTATTGAATGAACCTTTTGGAAGGAAACAGTCATTATTTGATAACTTTATTTAGTTCTAGGTCATCCAAACTGTCCTTTGAGTTCAGAACTTAAGATCTACAGTAGTAACTATAGCTTTTTGGGCTATACAAAGTTACGCTACGTATTCAACCATATTCAGTAAATATTTTCGAGCGTAAAATAACCTAATGAGATTAACGGGGATGATCTAGGCCAACCAAACAGTCTTTGAGTGCAGAACATATGATCTACAATTGTAACAGTAGGTTTTTAAAGTGTGCAAAGGGACAGTAAGTATTTAACTATAACGATTGAATAGTGTGGAAGGCCAACATACATAATGCGACAATCTTTGGATATTCTAGGTACTTCAAACTGTCCTTAAGTTCAAAACATAAGATCTACAGTCGTTTTTTTAGGTATATATAGTAACCGTATGCATTCAAACACATTCAATGAACCTTTTGGAACGTCAACAGTCTTTATTTTATAACTTGGAGATCCGCTAGGTAATCCAAACGGTCCCGGAGTTTAGAACTTGAAATCTACGATAGTAATAGTAGTTGTTTGGGTCACGTATTAAAGTATATTCAGTGAATATTTTCGAACGTAAAAATACACAAGAAGATAATCTTGGAATGGTCTAGGTGATTCAAACTGTCTTGGCAGTTAGGCCTTAAGATTTACAGTTGTAACAGTAAATTTTAGGCAATTCATAGTTACAAAAAATATTCAATTAACATTCTTAAAGTCAAAACACATTATAAAGCAAAGTGGCAAATTCCAAGTTATCCAAATTATCCTTGAGATCAGAACATAGGAGCTACAGTTCTAAGAAAAGCAGTCTGGGCTATGCAAAGCTACGATGTTTATTGAAACATATGCATTGAATATTTTAGAAGAACAACATACATTATGAGATAATCTTCGGATGTTCTAGGTTATCCAAACTTTCCTGGAATTCAAAACATAAAATCTACAGCTGTAGATTTAAGGTTTTGAATTGTAGCTCATAATCTACAGCTTTTTGGACTAAACAAAGAAACAATATATATTTGACCAAATTAAGTGAGTTTTTTTAAAGTCGACCAATATAACAAGATATACCAATATAACAAGATGTTCTAGGTCATCAAAGCTGCCCTTGAGTTCAAAATTTCGGATCTATAGTCGTAAAGTTAGCGTTCTAATCTATGAAAGATTACGGTATGCATTCAAACACATCCCGTGAAGCTTCTGTAAGCTCACCAGCCATTATCAGATTACCTCGGGATGTTCAGGTTCATAAAAACTGACGTTGAGTTCAGAACTCAAGATATACGGTAGTGACCGTTGCCTTTTTGGCTATACAAAGCTACCATAAATATTCAAACATATTTAATCAATATTCTGAAACGTCCACAGACATTATAGGATAACCTTGTTAGTTTCAGGCCATTCAAACTGCCTTCAAAATTTAAGGTCTACAATTGTAACAATAGCTTTATGGGCTAAACAAAGTTAAGCTGGTTTGTTTGGCCAGGACATTCAGGTGGCACAGCGTTTGTCAGGGCATCTAGTTTTTTTGGTATATATTTCTCGACATTATGTAGTGTGGCCAGATCGCTTAATTCGGTTGACTATTGTACAATAGGTACAAGTGATTTTTTTTAACTTTTTGCAATCAGAGGTACGAAAATAGTGACTTTAGTGACCATTTTCCGAAAAATAGTGACTTTAGTGACTTTTGGATGCAAATAGTGACTTTTTAGTGACTAGACTCAAAATAGTGACCAAGTCACTAAAAAGTGACCTGCTACCAGCCCTGCCTACGAGGTATTTTTGTTCGTTTCTGCACACCAACATATCGCTTGGCCTAGACGGCATGGTGTCTTCCACAATTCAAGCTAAACAATGCACTAGATCCTAAGTAACATTGGGAGACTCTCTTTGCGTTCCTACGGCTACTTTCGACATACAGTACGCTAGTATGAAGTGTGATCACAGAGAACAGACATCCAAGTCAAATTCAAAAACTGTGTAAGAAATGTAACGGCCATTTCATAATCGTAATGAACTGGCAATAGCGTGGCGGCGCTGACATCGCCACCCATTGACCAGCTTGAAATCTTATTCATCAACAATTTTTTTTTTTGGCAGTTCAGTTCTTTCACCGCACGGTCAACGAATCTTGCCCATGTTCGATTAAAAATCGCAAGTGGCCACAGTCCGAGAGATGGCAATAGTGTTTTAACGTATTTTAATTTGAATCCTTACACAAGTTTTTTTGAGAAATATATTCTAGTTTGGATGTCTGTTCTCTGTGGTGTGCTTAAGGATCCAATACGTCGAAAACATCAGCAAATCGTTTAATAGACAAGCCATTAACCAAAGAGAAAGTCGACGAAGAGAATCTCTCAGTGTTACTTAGGACCTAATGCATTGTTCATCTTGAATTGTTACAATATGCTGCTCACCGAGTCCCCGCTGAAACTCGATTGTTTTTATTTTCAGATCCTTTAAATCAAATTCGATTGTGTCCGGTGTTTGCATGGGTAATGCAAATCTCGGGAGGGTTAGTTAACCAACTTCCCCTTTATCCAATCGAGCTGAAATTTAGCATATAGATCATTGGACGATGGTGTCATCAATGCAAATTTGACAGTTCATTTTTTCCAATATTTCTGGAGTAATACTAAAGTAAATCAATACAAATTTTCTCCCCTGTAAATTTCAGAATTTTTATTTGTATTTGGCATATAAATCGTAACAGTGAACTCATGAATTAATTTAAAACTAAATTTTAAAAATCAAAAGCAGCCATTTTTACGTGGCAAAATTGAGCGTACAGTTCATTTTCTTTATAAACAAATGAGTAAAATCAAGTCAAATTTAAAAAAAAAAAACATCATTCTGTATTTTGTATGACCACCTTTGGCATCCAGCACTGCTTGCAATCGGCGGGGCATCGATTCCACAAGCTTCTTGGTCACCGTGGACGGAATACTGTTCCATATCTCCTGTACTGCTGTTTTCAGTTCTTTTTTGTTTTTAGGTTTCCTGCGGTCACTGCTATTTAGCTGGTGCTTCACCTCCCACCATAAATGCTGAATGGGGTTATGTCGGGAGATTGAGGAGGTGTCTTAAGTTGCTTTGGGACGTTGTACAGCAACCACTCTCGTACTACGTACGAGGTGTGCTTAGGATCATTGCCCTGTTGAAAGTAGAAATCACGAGGTAATTGCAATTTCTCCACGGCAGGTTTTAGGTTATGTTTCAGGATGTTCAAATAATCCATTTTGTCCATGGTGGTGTCGATGCACTCCATAGTGCCGGCTCCACTAGCTGCCATTGAACCCCACAGCATAACACTACCTCCACCGTGCTTGACTGTTGGAGACAAATGTTGGCTTTCCAGCGCCGCACCAAGTTTCCTCCATACCATTTGCCTTCCGTCAGACCCAAACAGGTTAATTTTGGTCTCATCCGTGAACATCACGTTGTTTCAAAAGTTCTGTAGCTTTCCGATGTACTCCTTTGCAAATTCCAGTCGCTTTTTGATATTCGTTTTCGAAAGGAGAGGCTTCTTTAGAGCAACCCGACCGCGCAGATTGTTCCTGTGTGCAATCCTCCGGATTGTGTCAGCACTGATTGGTCTCCTATCGTGTTAGAAATATCCTTGGCCAGTTTCGGAACACTTGTTTTAGGATCCTTTCTAATTGTACGCACTATTTGTCGTTCATCACCTGCCGATAAAATCCGTTTTCGTCCTCTGCCAGTACGGTTCTTCAGTGTTCCTTCATCTTTCTACTTATTAACTATTTTCTGTACTGTAGAATGTGATCTTCCGATGGCTGCTGCTATTTTCCGCAGGGACTTTCTGTGGCAACACATACTGATTACCTGGGTTCGGTTAGCAATATCAGTTTCTTTCCTTTTCGATGCCATTTTGACAAAAAACACAGCGGAAATCAAAAAATGCACACTAACCTAGCAGCTAGAGAGCCGGCACAAGCAAAATACAAAGACTTTTTCAACGCACTCTAACTGCTGCC
The DNA here is from genome assembly GCA_034211315.2 of Aedes japonicus. Lineage (NCBI taxonomy): Eukaryota > Metazoa > Arthropoda > Insecta > Diptera > Culicidae > Aedes > Aedes japonicus. The sequence goes on along the minus strand of JASCZW010007146.1, from coordinate 7,651 downwards.
ATTTTGTTGAAAACAATTTGAAAATAATATTTTTGTATACTACATGGATGCACCTATAATTGTAAAAAAGTTTCGATTGATTGGAGTAAAAACTGCGCCTTGAAATTTTATTTTCAAAAGTGAGTTTTTTTCCTCGTTCTAACTGTATATCCCCCTAGAGGGGAGACAACTTAATCTTGCATTAATTATAATGCCAATACTATAAGTATTAGTGAAAATAATAAAATTATAATATCATTATACGGTATTATGAAATCATAAACTGTCAATACAATGCACACTGGGCCAGAATGAAAAATTAGCAGGAATAAATTATTTTCACTATGAAGATGCAATCTTAGAACAAAATTGTCTTACGCAAAGTTGCAGCTTATCATTAGGGCTTTAATTTGACATCAATTTCAGTTAGGGTGGCCCTTGAATATATTGAAATAAAAATTCTATCTTTCACATTTCTTGACATGAAGCAATACAATGTTCAACAAAGTTGTTCCTTATTATATTTAAAGCAACTTTGCTGCAGGAATCATAGTCGTAGGTCTTTTTTGTCATTAGTTATGATCATTTTTAAGCTTAAGAGTAGGGTGGCCCTGAAAAAAATAGTATTTTTCGCCTAACTTTTTCATTTTAAGTTTCATGACATTGATGTTTTTAGCAAACTTTTAGAACTTGTTTAAATACACACTTTGATGAAGAAAAAACGTAATTTCATACATCCGTTCAAAAGATATCGTGATATTAGTCCAAAAATTACGATTTTTTCAAATTACATTATATTTTAAAGGGGGAAAAACGGGGATGCAAATACGATTGCATATGAATGACAAAGGTAAGAGGTCTTTTTTGTATATAAATACTCAGGTGAGTTTGGAAGAATTTGAGGTTAGATGGTACCATGAATGTATGTCCTTTTTAAAATAAAATTCATGATTTTTTCATAAATGTTGATGGCAATGACGAATAAATCAACATATTTCAATAAAAAAAAATTAATATTTTTTTTATTTATCATTTATTTGTACAGGCTCAATCGAATCAACTTTACAGAGCCAAGTTTTCATATTTGTATACAGCAGGTATCTTAAAACTAAAGTTAAGAGGATAGAGCTGAATCCTAGAGGGTTTGAGCTGTTTAGTGGAATCCTTGTAACTATAAATTAGAAGAAAAATTAGTAATCTCCATTTAATTCCAACTACCTTTGCTTATCTTCGACAGATACGCGTATTTCGTCTACAATGTGCAGACTTCTTCAGTGTCTCGTACTAGTTATTAGTAGAGCAGTCGAGTTATTAGTACGAGACACTGAAGAAGTCTGCACATTGTAGACGAAATACGCGTATCTGTCGAAGATAAGCAAAGGTAGTTGGAATTAAATGGAGATTACTAATTTTTCTTCTAATTTATAGTTAGGATAGAGCTGTCAAGTTGTTATCGGATTGTTTGCGAATGACCAGTCATTTCCTAGTGTTTTATAGAAAAAAAAGCTGCAAACAACAGCATCGATTATTTTTTATTGACAAATATGATATATTACTGATAGATCACGAAAGACATCTTTAAAATCTCTGTATATTTAAAGACTACTTCAACTACAAATTTTATCAAAATAAAGCTTCTTAAGCCATACACTTTGTCAAAGATAGTGTGTTGCTAAAATTATGTTTTCATGGTCAAAATAATTTCTTCCTCAATATTTTCTTCTTCGTCCCTCAAATTAATTTTCATGATAGGTATTATTATAATAATTGAATATTTTTACCCTTGGCAAACTGAATTACTATCAGCAAATTCATGGATTTAAACTGAATGCAATGCAAATATTAGTTTTTTTTATTGAAATATGGTGATTTATTCGTCATTGCCATTAACATTTAAGAAAAAATCATGAATTTTATTTTAAAAAGGACAAACATTTAAGGTACCATTTAACCTCAAATTCTTCCAAATTCACCTGAGTATTTATAAACAAAAGAGACCTCTTACCTTTGTCATTCATATGCAAGCGTATTTTTCCCCGTTTTACCCCCTTTAAAAAATAATGTAATTTGAAAAAATCGTAATTTTTGGACTAAAATCACGATATCTTTGAAACTGATGAATAAAATTATGTTTTTTCTTCATCAAAGTATGTATTAAAACAAGTTCTAAAAGTTTGCTAAGAACACCAATGTCATAAAACTTGAAATGAAAAAGTTAGGCGAAAAATACTAATTTTTTCAGGGCCACCCTACTCTTAAGCGTAAAAATGATCATAACTAATGACACAAAAGACCTACGACTATGATTCTGGCAGCAAAGTTGCTTTAAATATAATAAGGAACAACTTTGTTGAACATTGTATTGCTTCATGTCAAGAAATGTGAAAGATAGAATTTTTATTTCAATATATTCAAGGGCCACCCTAACTGAAATTGATGTTAAATTAAAGCCCTAATGATAAGCTGCAACTTTGCGTAAGACAGTTTTGTTCTAAGATTGCATCTTCATAGTGAAAATAATTTATTCCTGCTAATTTTTCATTCTGGCCCAGTGTGCAATGCTATAATTTTATGAACAGTGTATAGTTATCGCGCATGGTTTGCTTCTTTTTAATTTGTTGACGTACGGCGGAGTCGTCACCTGGTGGCAAGTCCATGTCGTTCAGCTTAGGTTCGGCACATCGAGCAGTTTACTTGTGTTGGAAGCAAAAATATAGTAAACATTGCTGAGCACGTGGGTGATGACGTCAAACTACCATAACATTCCATACTGTGCGCTGATAGTTTGACATCACCATAATCAGCTGTTCCGTGTAAAAAAGTAAACATTGAAACGAAACACAAACACCACTATACATTTCCACATCTCACGAATACCAATAAGCCACGGACAATCTGTCAAACTAACATGTACACTCCAAAACGAACTTACTATAAATCACATTATTGTCAAGATTAATATTTTAATCTTGAATTAGAAGTATTATAATACGATTTAATGCGAAAATTAAAGATGTCCCTAGATATCCCCCCTTAAACGGGCAATGTACGTGTACGACTCTGCCCGGTAATCCACCTCTTTCTTCCACTGACATTTGGCGAGGTAAGTCGCACAGATGCCATTATCAATTTTGCATTAGGATGATTGTGTGGCAACGTAAATTGCTTGGCCAGACCGGCAATAGAACGTAGTCATCCCCAGCATGGTGTTGCTATGTAACGGTCCTTTATCCGCTGAGCTAAGAGAGCACCCAGTTGCATCAGCTTTTACTAAACGTTGTCGTACATAGTTTCATCCCTACGTATAGCTTTTGGGCCCTAATGGAGCGGGTCTCCGGGCCTGATATTATCCTTTGTTTAATCCATGACATGTCTTTGTACTTCTGAATCAATAGCTATAAACCAATTTCCAACCAAATTTCCCCTACTAACTCGAGTTCTACGATTTCCAGAAAATTCTTTTTGAATCGTATCACGAAATTGTGCTGCCACCTTTAATATGGTACACGCTAGCCAGCCTGGAAGCAACCATCAAAAATGGCTCTTTCGAGACTCTTCTGCAGCTGCTCACGGCATATGTTGAAGTCGAAACGCAACAAATCATCGAGCTTCCCGCTGACCTCTCCACACCAAATCCACCTCCTGCCACCGGTTATAAACTGCTCCCCATCGGTAAACTACGAAGACTCGCCTCTTCCTATTCAAGAACGGCAGAAAAATGCAGAAGCACATTACTGATAGAAATCCAGCAGAAATTCGTGAGCTTGATCAACGAGCATTTTCCTCAGAAAGAGTTAATTCCGAACGAAGTTCTTCCTGAAGAATGTATGCAACGCGTGCAAAATTTGATCGATGATGGCGAAAAATCGCTCGGACGATGGTGCACCCGACCTGAAATAGCGGAAGTACATGAGCTCGTCCGGATATACAACAACTCGGACTATGTGCAGAATATTGCCCATTCGAGGACGCCACTTCAGAATGCTAAAACTCATCCATCGCTCACCATCATGATGAAGAACATGAACCATTTTTTACCGTTTTTAAAAACCATCCTTGAAAATACTGCAGCATTCAATGAGGTAAGCTTGATCTATCAAATGCAAACAAGTTATCACAGTTCACATTCAACGCTTCTTTTTCAGCCAATTCAATGTGATCTGGATACACCCCTGCACTACGCCGTTCGAAGTCGGCACGCAAGTTTCACCGAGTGGTTGCTTGGACAGAAATCGCTGGACGTCAATTGTCGCAACAAACAAATGAAAACTGCACTGTTTATCCTGTGCGAGCAGTACCAGGCTGCCAAACGGAAAGTTCGAGATCCCAAGGAAAAGGCTGACCAACTGAAGGATTATCGAAAGTATATCTTACTGTTGTTGCAGAAGGGAGCGGATTTCAATATTTGCAGTGGCAAGGCACTTCTGCCTTACGAGCTCCTCTCGCAGAATAGTAAACTAATTGATCCAACTGACGACCACATGCAGCTGCTGGAAGAACAGGAATTCTTGAAGCAGTGCGAAACTGTTGTGCAAGCTCGCGAAGGTGGCCAAATTTTGAAAAGGCACGACAACAAGTTTACGACTGAAAATTTTGGAAAAATTACCATTGAGCTATTGGAGATCTTTCTGCGATTTGATCGCTTAGATCTTTTTGAGCAGGAATTCAAAAAAGTAGAGGTCAAAGATGCCGAGGCAAGTAAAGTGATAACACTGCTTTTGCACCCAGCAGTCGTGCTGAATCTTCAAAAGTGCGTGGATCTAATTACAAATCGTTGTGAAAAAGTTATCTTTGCCACAGACCGAGAAACGTCTCGTCTTAAATATCGCGTTGAGCTGAAAGGACTGCTGCGAAAGGCGTGCGATAGTGCTAACCCTGCGACACTTACAAAGCTTTTGAGCAAAATGGAGAAAGATAAGCTTCTCATCAACGACAAAAACCTTCTGGTGTACACGCTGAATCTTTGTGCAATGGCACCAAATGATAGCGATCAAAAGTCTAACCTTCTCAAGTGTGCCAAATTAATGGCTACGGACGCCAGAATTTCGCACTCAAAGACACACAGCTATGGCAACACTGCACTGCATGTTGCTCTCAAATATGGCTTCACGGATGTTGCCAAGGATCTTGTCGTGAATCATAAATACAAATTCCTGGGTGTCCAAAACAAGAATGGGGAAACACCACTGGACTATGCCTCCTACGAGTTCTGCAAGGAGTATTTTGATCAGTGTGTATTCCAAATTGCCTCCGGGGATATTTTAATAGACCTAAACGGCATCAACCCATGCGTGTTCAAGAAACCAACTGAAAATGTCAAAGATATTCCCAAAATGCGACCCCAAAAAGGAGCTGACCTCTCGGAAATGGCGGTCGTCAAGAAGATGGCCGTTTCGAAGAATCACAAACAACTGCTCCACCATCCGGTGATTTTCACATTCATCCTGGTCAAGTGGCTGCGATTGAGCATGTGGCATTGCATCAACTTACTGTTAACTATCGCAACTATCGCCGCGTTTTCGTCTTTTTCAATCATGTTTATTTGCCATGATAACTTTTCAATGCCGTTGTACGTTGCCAGTTTGTGCGGATTATTCTTTGTCTCAAGCCGAGAACTGCTACAGTGGGCAGTTTTTGGCAATGCGTATTTCCGATCGTTTCAAAATTGGATGGATATGGCCAACATCCTCGGAATGGCGATCGTTTTGGGGTTGAATAATAACTCACTTATTACCGCACTCGTTTCTATCATCTTCGCAATTCAAATTATCCAGCTAATCGGTTCGCTACCATTCAATACAATTTCCACCTACCGTTGCATGTTCCGGGTAGTCGCAATAAACTTCATAAAAAGCATTGCACTTTTCTGTCCACTCTTGTTGGCTTTCGCATTCGGCTTCTATCTGTACTACAATGATAAAGCGATGCCGATCAATACAAATGGTACCACCGATGATCCAGTGAACCCTTTCGCAACTGCCACTGCAACTGGAGTGAAAATTTTAGTCATGTCCTCCGGAGAATTCGAAGCAGCTACCATGAAAATAAGCGGGGGTTTGTTTGTCATTTTCCTGCTCTTCATTTTTTTCGTTCCCATGGTGATGCAGAACCTAATCAACGGTCTAGCAGTCAGCGACATTTCCGAAATACGGAAAGAGTCCGAATCGATCAGCCTCTCGGAAAAAGTACTTCTTCTCGCTCGACTTGAGTGCGGTTTGCATCGAACCGTGAATTATAAGCCTATCGAATACATTCTATCACACTTGCGCAATCTCGCTCCTGATTTGTTCTTCAGAAAATATCATCAAGTCATTAAAATCACAGTAAATGATGGAGCGAAAATAATGATCGACTCTAGAGACGCACGGCGGAATTATTGTGGAGTGGACAACGCAGGCTGTTTGAACTTACGTTTCCCGAAACGACAAGGCAAGCCGACGGAAGGACAAGATGTTGAGATGGGAGCACTGCTTAATAATGCAGATAGTACACCAGTGCAAAAAACCTTTCCAAGGAAGAAGCAAATCAAAAGTACGAAAAATCGTTGGGAGTTCATTCGCAGAATTCCTGCGATGGGGATATTCTCACCGGTTGGCACACTCGATGAACCGGTACTGGAGGAATTGCTGTCCATTGTCAACCGGAACGAGATCAGCAATGCGCAGAGGCCCAGAAGTGAATCGAGAAGAAAACTTTCAAAAAGTTAATTCGATCACAGGCAGAATTATACTCAACTATCAGCATAACGAAAAAAATACCATCAGTATAACGAATGAACAGGTTATAGAAAATTCTAAACTTGTAGTACCAAGCCAGCAAAGAAACTCCTTGAAAACTGCAGCCAAAAGAACCGGCGTGAGGGCACCAGACACAAAATGCACAAAGAAATTTTCGAACTGCAAAGAGGGCCAGAAAGTGTTTCTAAATACCCTGTTTCCTGATGCGGCAACCATTTTGATTTCAAACCGCATCTTCTGTCAAAATCTAACAGTTAGCTACACGGTAAAAAATCCTCTTGAATATATAGGCCCTGTGAATTATTTTGTACTATTTTGTTACCAATTTGCGAATTGAAATCAACAAAATTTCGATGAGATGTCTGTCAAAATTGAGTTTCCGTCTGTCAGAAGCTCGAGTAGCAGACTTAATCGATTATTTTCCATCTGTCAAGTTTAGGTTAAAAATTACCATTATTTCGCGCATTTGGATACAGCCTAAGTAGTCTAAGTAAAGCTTTTATATTTTAAGCCTTAGGAAATACGCATTTCAAAGCCTTAAATGGTTAAAAACAGTGCATTTTCTTACCTTCCGGATGTTTCCGGGCAGAACGTTTGATACCGTTGGGTAGAGTAGGGTTCTAAGAAATGGTCTGTGATAGAATATTTTGCGATATATCGTTGTTTCAGGCCACTAGAGATATTTGTTGTATTAAACGTTTATTTTTAAAACACATTTGTGAAGCCTGCTGCAGGTAACAAGGTCAAAAGCAATTAAATAAAAAAATATGTGAAAATATTTATATGCATCAAGATATTGTACAATTATATCACCAGCAGAAGAAATCCGAAACGCTTGAATTTGGTGTCTTTTGGGGGAAAACATGGTTTATTACCATGGTTCGCGAAGAACGTTCGAAGCGTCAACGCATTCGCAACGTATCAATTGTGAGTGA